>JAYJMT010000190.1:0-15000 GCA_036321655.1 Quercus alba
GGTTGACTTTGTCACTTTCTTCGCATCCATAGCGAGTGGACCTAAGGTACAGTTACGACTGGGAGATAGCAAGACTCACTGAAGAGTTTAAACTAAGGATTGAAAGTAGCTAAATCGCCTGTATAACAGATCTACGAATAGCCAACGCCTCTAACAACGTATTTAAGGGGGTTAGGGCGGTTCCTTAGGCACCTTCACATCTACATCTACTTATAACAAGCACGTACACACAAGCAAGCTTGAATCCTGTTATCTTAACTGAGAATGCCGTTACTTATAGCCTTTTAACGGCAGCTACACGTTGGTCGAGACTCACACGACAGTCGATACTCAGGATTTCGTTTAGCTAAGTGGCCTGTAGACTAGAATAGTAAACCTCACCCTAATTTAACATCTGCTTGAACTCCCGATCTACTTTTCAAAATAAAACTTCTCGAGCTGGATTAGAAGATTTGTATATGAATTCCCTGGTGACTTTCTTTCCAAAGCCCCGCATGAGCAAGCCAAGCTACTCATGCCAAGCAGCTAACTTCGAGACAACTAAGGGCAAACTTCGAGCTAGAACTAATGGATTAGCATTAATAGTAAGTTCCCCGGGGGGATTTATTTCCTATGCTTGCTGGCTAAACAGAGTTGCCTTCCACACGTGCACTGAAACCAGAGTCTGCTACTCGCCTTAGGCAAAACCCGGAGTCTTTTGCTTGAACCTCATTCTCCTATCTTAAATAAGGCCGGAACGGTGGCATAAAAGCCTTGGAACGGCTGCCGCGCCTGATTCGACTCACCATTATTATTAGGCCTTCTTTGTCTTCGCGTTACCCTAGTTCCTTAATCCAAATAGCCATAGGAGAAGCTGAGCTAGCTAACCTAAGTCCGTAGCTAAAGTTCTCAAACAAGAGTTCCATTCCCCTTACTCGTATTGCAGGCAAATCCCGTTACTAGTAGTTCTGGTTAGCCCACTTGCCCGAGCACACTCTCAACTTGTAGATGCGCCAATCCCGCCTTCCCCCACGAGAACAGAAAAACCAACAGACCACGAACACCAGCACGCATGAAAACAGCCCTTTTGAAAGCATACCCAAGGAGCGGGCATCCATCCAATCTTCACTTATAGACATAAAATGGCCTTATTTCCGTTCGTTAACTACTTATAACGAGCAAGTTAGTAGCCTACCTCGGCTGAATGTTGGGACAAACAGCAATAACCGTGCTTATCCTTCTAATAAAGAAAAAAACCCCATATTCAACCGATTCACCCACTACTGCTACTACTAGTATAGAAGAAGATCTATTAACACGCACGGCTACCTATATAACAAGTTGCCTCTGACCTCTGTCTCACGACCGCAAATAGAACCTGTAGCTTCATGCCCTGACCTGAACTGAACTACTACTGGCTTAGCTGCCTAGCTAGTATAAAGAGTATAATTAGGATTCCACTCAGGGCACACTTGTTAGCTACAGTTCCTCATTACTTGTCATTTGTGACTACTTTTAGCTTCAGGTAGCCACCTCAACGCAGATTGTGATTGCGCTTTCTAAATTGAAGAAAAGGATATTCAGTTAGTTGCCTCCGGCTGTGGGCTTTATGTGGAACCGCCCGACCCGCCATTGTCTTCTCCAAATTGAGGTTCTCTATAGTTAGGGGAATGCCTCTCTCTAAACTATCTCCCCCATAATCATTCTCGGATGGGAGAAAGGAGGAAAAGTATGTATCGCCTGGCCATCTATTCCATCCTGTAGATTCCCGAAGTTGGGCTGGCCAATGCCTACCTATTTCTTTCTCACTGCTCCAGTGCTCCTTCCTAACCGGCTTTCTCTGTAGGGGCGCACCCGGACATACGAATCGTTCTATCTATAGACGAATGGATAAAGCCGAGACCCCTCCCTTTCAACCCACCCGCCAACCGGGAGTGCATTCAAAACGATGATGGATTGATAGATAGGTCAGAGACAAGGAAAATGCTTTTCGGTGTTTTAAGTTAAGAGGCCCAACTCAATTCCTTTTATTCGTTCGGTAGATCCGGTCGACTTTATTTAAGGGAAAGATTTTGGGCAGGCTTTCTTTACTTTAGGTCAAGCTAGTCCACACACATTCTTAGCCTTCCATCCTTATTGGGGATGGATACAATCTTTTCCAACCAACCCGGCTAGCCTTCTTCATTCTTCTTTGGCTGAGACGAGGAAGAAGCATTCGTACGGTTATCGTTCGTATCAATAAAAGTATAAACGATGTCATAACAGCAAGAAGGAAAGAAGGTGCAGATGATAACTCAGCTGAAGAAAGAGCACCTTTATGGTTCCCACATCCCAGCAGGCATAGAAAGAAGTGACATCACCAATTTCTTTGGAACAATCGGCGAGTGCCACATATGCGCGGCAACAAGCCAAAATTCAGGTTTGGGTAGATCCAGTTGCGATTCCCCCTCTAGTAAGAATCTCCTACGCCAGGGCTTGGTTCAGATCCACGAGATGGCCAAGTGCATGGGCATGGCGAGCTACATGAGGTGGTGATACCAATAGGGGATAAGCAACAGCAACGGAAACGGACTTGCTTGATCCGGGCGGTACGAATGAGACTGGGATATACGACAAGAGGCTCCGATACGAAGGAGTATAAGAACTGCTTGATTGATAGGCTTAAGCCAGCCACAAGGTTTGGGGTTTTAAAACCATGTTTGGAACTAAGGGAGGGTGAGAAGTACTATTCTTATTATTAGTCATAAGGGGGGCTAGCAGTCCTATTATCAGATTGAGCGAGGATGCTCCTCTTCTTGCTGTTCTGTCCCTTGGTTGCGCAGACGAAATAGCTGATGCGAGTGATTCAGCTGCTTCTGTTGATGCAATTGATTCAGTTGATTCGGCTTGCTCGGCGAATGCATTGGGCCTCTTAGAGTTCCCATGGGGATTTGCATTTGCCAGCTACCAGCTAATAAGACACTTCTTTCATTGCTGTAATTGGAGCCGCTGGTCGAGAAGCCAAGACTTGATGACTTTTGACGCCTGTCTAATCGAAATAACAACCAGTTCGTAGAGCTCACTTTCGAGGACTCCCATCCGATCGGTTATAAGCCTACCTACTACACCCCCCGGAAGCGATGAAATTAGACAATGACATATATGAGAGAGAGCGACCAAGCAACGGACGACGGAGAATGTTCTGGCATCTGAGTCGAAGCCTGCATTTATCCCCTTGTATGCCCGGACCGGGGTTTTCAATAGCCCACCTCACGTAGCGAGTCTCTCCTTAACATTTCGATTTGATTCCCTTTCGATTCTTCACTCCGCTCGCCCCCGATGAAAGTCAGCGTGAACTCATAACGCTACCCGCCACTACCATATGTACCTTCCACCGTCATGCCTTACCTGATGCCTGCTTTGATTCCTATTGCGCACTACGCTCGGCATCGCCCACTACCGAACTATGCTTCCATGCCCACCTGTCAAGAGTATTCTCGCCGAACTCCGCTCTTCAAGCTCGAAGTGAAGATGATCACTCAACGCTCGCCTTATCTACCATAAGTACCTTAACCCAATACTTGTGTATTTCACTCCTCACTCCGATCGCCTCAAAACCTTCACCAAATCCGCCCACCTTACAGTCGAGCGCGAGTTCTTCACTTGCTTGATAGACGAACGAGTCGAACGACCACCTACGGCACTAACGGCTACAGCTACTGATACGGAAACAACTTCCACTTCCACTGAACCACCAACTTTCATTGGAACTTGCCCAGCTGAGAAAACAACTTAACTCGTAAAAGCTGTTGACTTTGAAACCGTTAGCTTTGAGTGAGATGCTGCCCCAACCTTAGCTGAGAAATGCCCAACCTACGAACAGCTGATAACACGACTTTATTATACTATTGTGAAATCCGTGGGCACGCCCTTCGAGCTTTCCCTTCGAACTTGCCCTTGACGCTTTGCCAACCACTGGCACTTTGAAACCGTAACCTCTTGTTGCTGGCTTTCTGGCAGGCTTGCCTGTTTGCGTGCTTGCCCTTCTTGCCGATAGCCCCACGCCTTTAGGCCTAGTACGCACGACTTGCCTTTTCAATCGTTATTGAGTTAGATGCCCCACCAACAACCACCGAAATAGCAGCTTCTGCTTCAGTTGATTCCGCTGCTCCAGTTGATTCAGCTGCTTCCGTTGATGATGCAGATTCGGATTGAACTTCCACTTCCACTGTCACAGGAACAGGACCACTTGTAGTGCCTGCTTGAAAGTTAGTAAGGTCAGTCTAAGGCTAACAACGGTAGGCATTTTCCGCTCACAAATAAGGGGTTTTGAAACGTGTTAGTGGCGTGCTTGCTTCACTTCAAAGTTATTAGGTTTTTGACTTCTTTCGTGCTCTTCGAGCTTCACCGGGCGTAGACTTTCATGTTGATTCCCCTTCTGCCTTACCACCTTACAAATCTCCTGCCGCGGGTTCAGAAGCTCCTCCTGGTCCTCGTCGCTCGGGTCAACTCCTCACGGAGCTAGCCTCACTCCTTTCTACGCTCTGGCACAGCTCCGATCTACGCTAGCCTACACTAGCCCACCCCTGTCTTAATTCCTTTCGGTAAACCACTTCTATGTATGCCAAAAACCACTTATATTTATGCCTTTTAGACCGGGTTTCATAACGGATCTGAACTTCTAACTCCGGGTTTTTCAACTCGGATAAGCCGTAGCGTCTCCTCACCTAGCTAAGCTGGCCTTTTCACGCCCAACAACTGGAACTCTTTCTTGCCCAGCGGATAAAACTACTGGGACAGTCTCACCGACTTCCACTTTCACTGGCACAGCGGATAAAACGACTTCCACTTCCACATCCACTGGACAAACTACAACCACTGGAACAGGAACAGCTGATCCAACTTCCACATCCACTGTCCCCGCTGAGAAAACAACTAGCCCAACGACTGGAACGGGCACTTGCCCAATTTATGTTACTCCCGTTACTCCCAAACTGGAACTTGCTTTGCGGAGTTAGAATCTGAACTTCTCACTTAAAAACTACCCGGCGGAGCACTCTTTCGGAAAGGTTCAGTTTGCCGTGTCTTCTTGCGCGCGAGGTACGCTGCTTTGAGCTATTTAGTTAGATAAAGTCTCTGACACCGACTGATTACCTGCCGCGTAGGCACCTTACGAAACTCGGCTTAGAAATCCTCTCTTTCACTTTCAGCTCCACCAACTGTCACTGGGACTTGCCCAGCCGTTTGCTTTTCAGCCGTTAGCTCCTCACTACGCTCTACGCTCTCCCGTCGACTATCGTCTCCACTCCTTTCGGAGAATCGCCTCCTCACTACTATAATGGACCTCCCCCACCTGACGCCCACACTCATTCACTACCCTAGTTGATTTGACTCCCGACTCTGATCGATCTCTTCCTTTTCCCCCAAGGCAGTAAACCATCTTCTGAAGTACCCATCCACTCCATCTTCTAATGCTTGGGAAACCCTAAGCAACCAACCAACTGACCGGGAAAGAAAGAAGTGGAATAAACAACCAAAGAACCCAACCTTCGCAAAACCTTTTCCTAGTATGAATACTACCCTAAACTGCTTTGCAGAAAGTGTTCTTACTAGGTCACGGCCTCTAAGTTGTTTTATTTGAACCGAATTCCAGGGCTGGGCTTAGAAGGCCCCTACTTTCCTTACCTTGCCCACGGTATCACTGAATTCCAGGGCGCTTAGAGAACGTCTTTGAATACCTTTCAAATGTATTTTCATTTTCCTTGTCGTACCCGACCCCATCCAAAGTGATCCAATGACTTTATTAGCTTCTCACGTTGAGTTCTAATCGATACAAAGGACGGAGATTGGCAAGCAAATTCAGAACCTTGCTCCCCTTGGATTCTTCCTCATTGCAATCCGAGACAACCATCAGCAATGGGGCTAGCTTCTCTTTTCGAGTACCACTCTTCTCTTATTATATAAGGTTGCACAGCTATTCTATAGATAGCATTGTCTACTCCTCAGCTGACAGAAGGAACCTAATTATTCAACTGGTCCCTGTCTTCTTTTGACTGTTAAAGAGCGCTAACGACTAAGAATGGTTTTATTGACTAGAAAGTGGTAGTGGTAACTCCTGTGCCATTCATAGCTGTAACGACTACAACCGATGTTAGGAAAAGATTCTATCCGACGGGCACAGGCACACTGGAGTTTTAAGCTTCTCCACTAATGGTTGATTTGACGGGTAGATTGAATCTGGTCAGACAAAAGGACTGTTGAAGATGGAATCGGGCATGTAAGACAGACAGATAGATTAGGCTCACAGGCCTAAGAGAGGCAACTTCTTCCATTGATCCGAACTCACCAAACCCTATTTCTCCGGAACTGATACACTCTTGGATCAGTACAGTCAGGCTGAGTCGCTTGATGAACTATACGAAATCACGATAAAGTGAGCTCCTGAAGTCGAAAAGAAAGAGAATAGCAGGCAGTGCACCTTTCCCTTCGGTCAGCATACTCCAAGGTGAGTAACAAATAGTCATTCCCAACCTCCATTGTTATAGCTTTGAAGCCTATAGCTCTAGTACCAGACCGCTTTTCTAATTACGTATAAAGTCTCTGTCTCGTCTTTCTTGCTCTTCGCCAACCCCCTTTCCTTCTTACCAAGCTTAGAATGCTCATTTCTTCGATATTGACTTTGAGACTACTACTAGCAACGAAGCTCAACCTGACTCGACCAGTCTACAACTTCGAAAGCAGGGGAGCGGAGATCTTTCTTTAAATCATTCCGAAGTCGAAGGGGGGTAAGATCCTTGCCGAATCGAAGTTATTCATTTCATTCGCTACTGGAGCCCGTTTCTTTACTATTACTATTCAAGACGAAAACAGGATTGAATCGAATACGGAAAGGTCATGGGGCTAGAACCCATAGGCACCGGACTGAGGTATGAAATGAAGGACGAGTTTCACTCGCTTCGGGCTCAAGCTTAGATAGAAGAGTCCAATGAGTCCACTAGTCCATCAATGGAAATTCGATCGAAAGCTCAAGCTGAGAAGTCACAATCCATTGAATAAGATCGGCTCAAGGTGAGAGCTCAAAAAAGAAAGAAAAGAAGTCGCTCACCTCAGCCTGAAACTTCTAATAGATAGAGTTGGAGTACGTAGTGAGAGTCAAGGTCAAGGTTGATTGATGAGTTCAGTGGACAGAACGATCGATGTGAGGCCGGCAGGAAGTGAAAGTGTGACTTCCCCCGTAGTTGGGGGCGGGGGTTAAGCGTCCGATTCGACAATGAACACTAAATGAAACAGGCAAATCCAATAAGTTTCTCACCCGCCAACGATTGATTGGAGACTTATTCAGTAGGTTCTCCTTCCCTACGGAATGGAATTGAATTCCAGGGCGTCTTGCTTAGATCGCATTTGATTTCCCTTACTCCTGAATAGTGAAAGATTGAGCTTTTCTCCCTCACCTCAATAGTGATCTTACTAGCCCACGGAACTAATCATATCAGAGTCAGCAAGTTACCTCAAAAGAGAGTAATGTTTATAGGAGGTCTATCTCCCTTCTGTCATGACCTTCCCTTTTCGCACTGACTGCCCTTTCCTTGCTGCTCGCGCTAAAGCAATTGTAGCAGCGAAAGTAGGAGAGCCGACGGCATTCTATGTGTGGAACTTTCGGAATAGAATAGGCTCAATGACTTTGCCTGCTTTCTTGCTTGCCCCGCTCTCCTTAGAAGCGTTGGTTGAACCGCTGGACTCTATCTCCGTTGATTACTCTTGGATTGAGCTATAGAAGCGACCTACGTGAACACTTCCGCTAGAAAGACATTATTGAGAATTCAATACATTACATTCTATTGACAAAGACATGCTGTCATATTCGAAATAATAAGAAACACTCGTTCCCATCCTGATGCATTCTACGCCTGATCTCTCGATCATTGCTACCAATAGATGATCTAGTAAGACAAAGCCTTGAACCGGGTAACCCGTCATGGGAAACCACCTTGGTTGCTTTGCCCTCTCACAGAGCCATCGGTTTCCCTGATAGAAAGAATCAAACGTCGAATGGTCCGAATGAATGCAACATCAGGAGCCGAGTTGACTTCACTCCCGGTGACCTGCCGTCGTAACAGCACTGTGGGCGGAAGTTACTATGTAATCACGGCTTCCGACACAGCATTCATCCAGACAAGCCCATTTTTTCGAGTAGAGAAAGGTGGAAAATCTTTTCTAGGAGGGCATGAGTGAAAAAACGTGTATATAATATGTAAATACCTGGTCGATACCATATCTCAAAACAGGAGAAGCAGACTGATCGTACAGGTCGATACCATATCTCAATCTAAGAAGCAGTTCCTCTACAGCACCGAATCCGACAGTGGAAGAAAGAAGAGTCCCCCTCCTTCCAAGATTTGATGATTCTATACCAGCTTACCAAACTAACAATTTCTCGTTCTATTGGATCGTTGTGAGTCCCGTTGACAGAGATTGGTTCACTCCGTCCTGCCTTGACTGCTTTACTTCTTTTCTTCTTCTGCCTTGAACACTGACTCCTATTCATATAAAATATTCTATCTTAACTGGCTCGTGAGCAACGACGATCAAAGAAGAGAAGGAAATGCCCGACTTCAGTCAAAGACAGGTAAGGGGATAAGAAGATCAGTCTTTCTCCTCTGCAAAGCTATCGAAGAAGAGGAATAGACATAATAAGCTAATAAGCTTTCGCCCGGGAACAACCTTATTTTCTCTATCTGCTCCGTCGAAGTCGGAAGGAGATCTTTTTGTATCGGTATGCCATTACTGCTTGAATGAATACCTTCACTTCGGTTAGCTTTGCTTGACTAATCGATGGAAAACCTATCTTTCTACTCTTTCTCGCCTGAAGGCACAGGCAGGCCTATGATCGATCTATGTGAACTACTCGATATCTTGACGGAATCACTACTACTATAGGAGATCGGGAATTGCTCACTGTGGGATGGATAAACTGAAAAGAGAGTCAAAGAGATCACCTTAGTTAGTACACTCGAATCCTCATCAGAAGGAAAGGCAGAGTGGGCAGCCGCTGCTCCTTACTTAGTCAGTCTCAAGGGGCTTGCCTAAGCTTCAATCTATGATTCCATTCCTGTAGAATCAACCTAGGTTCGTGCTGCTCTCTCAACGAGGTTTATTGCCAGCGATGCTCGAAGACGAATCGGCTCTTTCCATCCTTGGAGGTGGAATAGTTGAATAGTTGGTTAATAATTAACCTATTCTAGTTTGGGCTCCCGCTCCTGGCTCTTCATCCGCCTACTGAGTCTCTCTTGTATGAACGCGAAAACTCTATCATGGCATTGTGGATCCTCAATTCATTGCTTATCATCGGGTATGTCTTGGTCTAGAAGAAAGGGAGTATAGTATAGTTTGTGTTTCCCACTCATTGGCTGCTCGTCCTAACGGACTCGATCAGTTATTAACATATTCGAGTAGATTGATGCTTTCTTTTGGTTCAATCCAGTGGTAAGATATAGCTACAAGAAGACTCCAGTGTTCAAGGTAGAGAAAAAGCAATTCCTACGCCTATACACGTGCTTAGGCCACTTCAATTGGTCGGAGAAGGGTTGCCGCAGGTGAGACCGGGGATGGCGATTCTATAGAAAGATGCTTTTCCGCGTCCTCGTTAGTCCATTAAGGGGGAGTAGCCCTTTCTTCGAGTATGGATGGTTTAGTACATTCATTCTGGAGCAACCAAGTGATGGTAACATAAAGGGGCCTGGGATTCAATAGAGTATAGGTTCGAGATCTGATCTTGGGAAAAGAAGTAGAGACATGCTTCCTACAAGGGGCGAAAGCGATCGATAGAAAGAACTCTTCATTAGAGCAAAGCCTTAATGCCGAACTTGGTAAACGAACAAAAACAACTAAGAGGTCCCTTCCCTCCTATGCTTGCTTGGATCAGGATGTAAGGCCTAGCCTGAGATACTTCCGACGCGCGGTTCAGCTAATTCTCATTCAAAAAAGGGAAACTTGCGCTTATTCATATAGAAAGAGGAAGTCCTATTGACGTATAGAAAGTACTACGCTTTCATCCTCGCGGCCTAAGGGCCGGGTCCTACTCCTCAACCGGTACACAACCCATTACGTTAGTTAAGTTAGGATTTTCTCGTCATCTGGTACCTAAACCGCTTCCATTCAATACTCAATTCAATACATAGCATGCATTCAAATCCTTCCTCAGCAGCCTCCTGGTTCGTAAGCAATTAGCGGAAGGGAGAAAGAAATCCATAGAAAGAAAAGGCAAAGCTCCGTATCCAAGTGGGAATCTTGTTCCATTTAGGGAGGTGAAATCCCGTCCAGCAGAACCATTTGCGAGGTTTGATTCTTAAACCGGATCGAGCGGGTGCCTAAGCTTGAGTCATGATCATTAGGAAGTGTAATAACTTATTCACTTGCAGCGAGTTAGCCTCCTTATGAGTCGGGCACAGCTAATATCTTATTTGAGGAAGAAGGAATAGTCCGATCTATGATAAGAGATCTCATTCTCGGATGATGTAATAGCCAGACTAAGTCCCAAAGTCTTTCCAACCAACTTCAATTGTGAGGCATCCTTTTCTTAATAGACTGATCCGGGCGGGTTGGAGAGGCATCTGCCTATAGATAGACTGAAAGAAGGAAGACATCTTTCCAGTGGGGAGGGCCAATCTTCTCTTTTGATGTGAAATTAGTCAGTTTGAGGTTTGATCTCTATAATGTTACAATGGGCCGCGCCCAAACCATTCTTGGCTTTACAACTGCAGCGCCTACGGTTGTTGATGAGCTTTCTTCCATTTATATGGTAATGCGGTGATTACAGAATTCCGTTGCACTAATGTTGATCATAAGCAAGAAAGAGAATCGCTTTGATAGAGACTCCCAGGTGCGTATCTGGTCAACAACCTACAGGAATAGCCGGATGTTCTATTTCGAAATCCAGAAATGAAAATGACTGGTGGTACCTGTAGAGTTACTAAATGTATCGTCTTTGGATTCTTCTTTTTGTCCGAAAGTCTTCTTCGGGAGTCTTCATTAATATGCTCCTAGTAGTTCACGGATAAAAACAACCGACTACATCAGAAGAAAAGGCAGAAGTCTGGGGCACCTGCTACCGGATCCCGTTGAAGTTTACGAATAGAGTTCGGTCGAACGCAACCCAACGAGTTCTTATTCTTCAATAGCAGTCCGGGTCGAGGTACCATGCCTTCTCCTTGACAGATGGAGATAGCTTCGAATGATGAGAAAGTGCGATACCTACTTTTCATGGTAAATGCTGTAAGCTCCGGCTTTGCGATATGACCCACGTTGCAATGTTCTAAGATGATGCTTCTGGAAACCGGAAGAATATGCTAAAGTTGCCTGAGTTTGATAAGCCATTTTCGGTTGAAACTTTCGCTTCTGGCAGAGACCTTGACGGGCGGAGCACTTGACCTGTTGGTGATGCAATTGGCAAGTGAACAACGAGTCTTGGTTGAAGACTCAAGCTTGGTAGAAGCAAACGAGTTGGCTATGACAGATTGGGCATGTTGTCGCTTACGACTTGGGATGGTATGGGACATTCCCTCATGATGGAATAGCTACCTTGTTTGTGTTGTCTACTCAAGGGAAGAGCGGGATACTTAGCGGAAAGGGTGGACAAGGCCGAGCGCGTTCAAACGTTGCTCCATAGTGCCCTCCTGGGGAGCAACCGAGAACAAGGGCGGTGGATGGGACATTGATCCAAAGCTCGAGTACGGTACGAAGCCCTTCCTCCATGAAAGGCTCGGGCAGAAGGTAGAAAGGCTAAGACAAAGCCGCTTCCTAAGTAACTCAGGTATGGCTTTGGTTAAGTAAATTGACCCCCTCTTCACCAGTAGCCAAGGTAGGCATAATCCGCGTGAGCTCTTTAAAGTGTTTAGTGCCTCACCTCACTGGTGCTCTTCGCCAGATCTTTTTTGAAGCAACAAGAACTCTTTCCTTATGAAAGGGTCTCGTTCTGCTGTATGGGCTTTCCCCAAGGTGTAAAAAGTCTTATCTAGCTAGATCCTAAGATCTCGATCCACGGCTTAGTAATCCGCAGACGCTTCATACGAAGCCCCGGATCCGCTGAATCAGGAGAATCCACTTTTCTAGGCAGGTGAGTTGGTATATAACCAAAGGAAGAGCAGAGGGAAAACTCGACCAGAAGACCAGCTAACCTAAGCGCCCACGAAGAGAGATTTCGAATACTGAACTAAGTAGGTAGTAGGCCTTCAACCAACTTTGGGATCCTTTATCACAGAGCCGATTTCCTCAAAGCCGCCTTCTTTTCGAGAACATTACCTCAACTCGTCATTGGTCTTGATGACAAGGACTTTCATCACCGAACCTAACCTATGTCCCTTGCTAGAACACAAGTCTTAAGCGCTAGTCGGGCATTGATGGATTTATAACCGCTTTAGCAGCTCCATTGATTGTTGTATGGTATTCCCCGGGACTCATTTAAACATAAACTACGCGGCTACCAAGGTTTTCCTTTCTTTATTCTCGCTACTACGGCTATGGGGATCGAAAGAAAGAGATTCCTTTCTTCTCGTTTCGCTCAATTCAACTCCACATACAGCAAGGTATTCTCAAAGGGCTTTGCCTTAAGGCGCGGGGTTTTCATTCAATAAACAAGGAAGGGGATTTAAACACCCGGCTATGGCTATCGAAATTACAGGGAAATTACTGTTCCATTCAAGGGGTTATTGAGGTAATTTTCATTCAAATTACGTGGTTATAGCGGGTTTTTACCTCAACATCGGCTCTTTCGAGCTCCATTTATTGATTCCCCGGGACCAATAGCAGCTACATAAATTGCTTCATTCTCTTTCCGGTTTGCTTTCCCTCAACTAAGGCTATTGGGACCCATAGAAGCTCAATTGGTTGCTTTCTTCCCCGCCGATCGACATTGATAGATGGATTCCCGGTGTTTATTGAAAGCAAACTCACCTGCAAGAGCGAGGAGCAACGGACGATTCTACGATTTGTTTTTTCGTAAGATCGTCCGCAAAAAAGACAATTTTTCTAAGAATTAGAGATGTCTGCCCTGCCTTCGTTCTCGCTCAAGCTAAAACTCAGTCTGCTAGCTCAAGTCGCAAGTCAAGTAGTGGAGATCCAGTGACAGACAGAAGGGAGAGTTAGACTGGAATGCAAGAATGAATCTCAAAAAGGTCTGCTCCCGCAGTCAGGATTGCGACTTTGTAGGTTTCCAATAAAAGGTATACGTCAAAATCTTATTTGGTTTACCCGGACTATACCCCTATGTATTCTACTCGTATCGTAGCATGAGACCCTCTCGGAAGTAGTTGAAGATCTCAATATGAAATCCCGGGCTAATTGATTCTTCTTCAACTCTATCTGTCAATGGGGAGATCGGATGACGGACTCCATGGATCGAGCGTTTTCCTTTCTCCTACTATTAAAGTGGGGTGGTTGGGCTCACATTGAACACTGCGGATCGCTTAGCATCGGGGTGATTTACTTCACTGACAAAGACACAGAGGTGGTCGGAATCTGATTCTTGTGCATCGTTGGATGTATCCTGAGGTGAAGTGGCCTGTTTCTCTCTCATTTTTCATCCACACCCTTAGCTACCCTCCTCTATAAAGGCATCACCTCTTTATTGTCAACTTCTTCAGGCAATTCCCCCATTTCTTCCTTTGTCACAAGTTCTACGAAATCATCAGTAACTTGGACATGAAATTCTTCCCCTGGTTCGTAGACTCTTTTTTTGTTTGATCAGAATACAAAGCTTCATTGTTCATCTTGAGAGCTTCCCCATTACTCATCTATAGGGAGAGTAGGTGCTATGTGACTTGGATATGCCGAGTCATCCAGCACTTGAATTGCCTGACATGACAGGCTTTCAATGCCTGGGATGTCCATTCACTCAGGTGGCATAAACTCCTTGAGAGTTATTGGAAACTTAGACACGAAATCCATATACTCACTAGGTGAGTCTGAATTCCTTTGCTCTTTCTTTGGTCTTTGCCCCCTGCCTACTTTATTCGGATCGTTCTGACGATGCTTATTCTTTTCTTTTTGATATAACCTCGTCTCAAGGGCCGCCTGCATAGCAATCAATCGTCCTTGGCGCTTCCTACTCCTTAGGCTAACACGAGTGCTCCATTCTCCTTGAATATATCTTTCATCATATTTTGAGATTTTTTCTTCCTCTGAAATTGCTCTTCCGGTGCTAGAACTAAGAATAGGCTATGCTTGGCGAGATCTCAGCTATCGGGCAAAGAATATCTCCCAACTATTACAAATACCGGATTTGAGGTGACCACAGGTTGCTTAGTAGGGTCTATTTTAATGACACCATCATTTAATCACTTTTGGATCTGATTTTTAAGAACTCAACAATATTCTATCGGATGAAAAATAACCCGATAGAATTTTTAGTATTTGGGATCTCCTACTCGTCCCACCTCATCCGGTCTCTTAGGTTCGGGAAGCTCGATCAACCCTTGCTCTAATAAAGATGTGAAGAAATCTTCAACATCCTCATTTCGAAAGGAATATTCTTTTTCTTTTTGTTTTTTTAGGGTCTTAACATTCCCTTTACCTTTTTCTTTTGCCTGCGCTTTCAGCAATACAGGTGCTTTATTGGCTTTGTTTGTCTCCACCATTGCAATCGTAGCAGACGTTCCAGCCTTACCCTCTTCCTTTTTCCCTTTCTTTCTCAAAATCTGGGCTTCCAGATCATGTGCTTTTGAACATAGTTCTTCAAAAGTTTGGATTGTTTGAGAAGCCAAGATGTGAGACAACTCATATCTGAAGCAATTGATGCACATCTTAAGTTGTTGCGCTTCGAAGAACTCTTGCTCACAGGAGAGTTCCAGATTTATCCATATGGCGATAAAGTCATCAACAGACTCGTGTTGACGCTGCTTGGCTTCCGTCAATTCTGTCACGCCTACACTCCTGTGGGTACTGTAGAAGTGTTTGTGAAACCGAGCCACAAGACTATCTATCCCAATCAGGGATTCACCCAGGAGGCAGCTTGCTATATCATACAAAGGCATCTCCTTCGAGTGATTG
>JAYJMT010000190.1:22500-40000 GCA_036321655.1 Quercus alba
GCTAATGTAGGGTTTTTTGGGGTAATGGCACTGGCACACTTTTCGTCTAAATAAGTTCTCTTTCGTCTTCCGATAGTTCTGACCTGCAAAGTGAGCTCCGAAAACTGGCAACCTATGACCAAAAAGCTAAAAATTAGGCACAGTAGCTTATAGAGTGGAAGGTGGGATTCTATATTCTATAGCCTATGCGCCTGCTTCTGATGAGATAGAAGTAGGATTCCGGTGCGTCTTCCTTCGGTCGGCCTGTCATCGAAGGATGTTAGCAAAATCAGAAGAACTAGAGGCTCGAAGGCTCGGGTTGGTCAAGCGAACTGATTCATTAAATTCTTCGCCTAGTCTTAGCACCCGCACAGTAGAGGGGAAGAAGCATTCCCTTTCCGACAAAACTAAGCGTCTTGCCGCTGGGTAAAGGCAATAGGAGGAGTGAACCCGACCACTTCGCGCTGAGGTTCATAAAGGTAAATCCGGCCTCCTTGATCCTCGCACCAAAGCCAACGCATGGGTTTGGTGCTCTCCATTAACCGCTAAAATCTTGTGCTCAATGAGGTCCCGGTACCTTCTTCTAGGAGCTAGGCTAAAACTCGTCCACATCTCCTGTCCGAACGATCATCTCCCGTCGTCCTTCCGGCTTGCTATCTCTTTATCTTGAATCCCTCGTGATGGTAGGACTCTCTCTTCTGGTCTTGGCCTTGGCTGCTGATTAAATGGAAGACATCCTTTTAGAGGCGCCATCTTTCTTAAGAAAAAACGAGACTTTCCTGGGTCCTCTGGGGGAAAACTAGTGGCTGCCTGAAAATATGATAATTGGGCGGCTTTTGGGACCGGATTTGCCAACACGGTAAACTTTCGTCTTCACGGGTAAGCATATCATCTCTTGAGTGGTAGATCCTCAACCGCTTGATAGTGGGTAAGACTATAGGATCAATCTTCCGCTAATGCTAACATCTCTTATCTCATTTTTCATTTACCGCTTCGGGAAAGTGTATAACCTGCCCGTGCTCATCCGCATTTCACAAGCAATTGATGAGTGGCTTTTGCTCTTTGGCCTTCTGTTTATTGATCTTTTCCTGCCTGCGAATCCCCTTCTTCCTTTAATGAAATAGATCGGTCTTCCCGCTTAATTAGTACAAGATTCCCGTCCTCGCTTCTTCCGTGGGTGGGTATAGCGCTTTCCTTCCTCTAGTTCGAGAGTTGCAGAGCAAGAAAGGGGCTTCCATTAGCATTAGTAGTTGTAGTTGGCACTCATCCCGCTCTTGCTTCCTCGAGCATCGATGAAGCAAGGAGTTCATCGATTGAAGTATTTAAGTATGAGTGAAGTTCCTGTTCTGTTTCGTATCAAGTAGGGATCCTCTGTTTAGCTCATCGATGGCTTTAATCGGTCGAGCTGTCATCCGGGATATGCCCCTAGTTTGGTGAATCTCTCCCGTGCGTCTTCGCTAGGGCAGAGCGCTCATTCCTTTTTTGAAAGACTTCCCGGGGAATCCCTCGCTCGTATAGCCAACAAGATTGACTAGACTACACTCGGACCTCGACAACACTTCCATCTGCACTCCAAACAACCTCAATCAAGACAACAGAAAGCAAACCCTCTATTCGAAAAAGATTACTAAATCAAGGAAGAGGAACATCGTACTCGTTAACCAATAGAAATGGTGTATTATACAAGGGCAGTGCCAGACTCAAGAAGATTGCCCCGATCATTATCGACATGGATACCGCTCCTTGATGGGACCTGATCTCTAAAGGATCGAAATGTTAGGATGGTATATTAGGGTGAAAGTCTTTAAGGTTGCTAATAAGATTGGGAACGCCGTTTTCACAAAATAGGCAAGGCATAGGCAGTCCCAACTGCACATTTGAATGTGGTGGGCAAGGCTGAGGACGTAGGAGATTCAGATGATTTACCGAACAACAGATCTAATTATTAAAAAGAAGTATATGGGGTACAAGGCTCCACCAAATCCCAAGATTAGGCATAAAAAGAGTACAAACCTGATGTCGGTGATATAGGAGTAGTTGATCGCATCGAGTAGAGAAAAGGATGGAATTCGAGAGGACCCTTTAAGAGGATCTTGTAACCCTATAATACGATCCGGAGATTGAATAAAGGTTGCCTTAGATGGGAAATACTATGCATCATAAAAGGTGTGAAAAAAGCGGAATACTTTGGTTCGGCAATCTCTTACTATCAATCTTAAGAGGAGTCCGGCTTTCTTTTGCAATCCAATTCAATACCCCAAAACCACATAAACTAGAAGTTCCACTATCCGTTCTAGCACGAGCACGATCGAGCTTCTCTTGCCATGAAAGACGCACACACGATTTCTTGTCACTAAATATTTGGAATGTGGGAATCATAACACAAATATCTCCTTGATTGTGACTCTTTATATCACTCTCAAAAGGAAGAGGTGATACCTCTTAGGATATACCTTTCGGTTTTGTACCGACAACAACAGAGTGGGATTGCGGAAAAAGGAATCAATCAGACGTTATTACTAGCGGCTCCTTTTTGCGCTGATGAGGCGCGTGGGCCACGTCTTTGGAATGGAGGTTTCCCCCCCTCCACTCCATACATATAGCCCGGCTCAATTCCTCGTCCAGTTAGCGTTGTCTCTTGCTTGTTCCTTCCGGGACGAGAGGACTGGGGATGAAAGAATCCATATTTGATACTTATAAACAAACAAGATCGGGTGGGACAATGACTGGCCTTTAGTTCATTCGATCAATGACGAGCAGAGGAAGCGTAAGCTCCCAAACCTTTCCTTTTCTGATGATCACTGTGATGAACGAACATCGGTGCAGGCTCAAGTAGTTCAGTAAATTTCGTATCCGGGTGTCAGTATGAAAGATGGAAAAAATCCTCGTGGTGAGGAGGCAGCTTAGTCTCTGTAGTTCATCTATCTCTTTTGGCACAGAACTGTAAATCTTTCTTTCTCTGCTTAGACCCAAACCAGTCAGCTACTGGAGAGAGGCAGGATGAATCAACACCTCCTACTGATGGGGATCTACTAACCAATGCAACCGGGAAACCTTCTCTCAAAAGCTCTGAACTGGCATCCGAAGCTAGGAGGGAATGTCGGTACTCTGCCTTGTATTGCCCTTACTTAGTCTTCCAAGTCAAGGTCCACAACTGACAGCTTTCGTTGGCCGTCCAAAAGCCAAAAGGAGAAAGCGAAATCAACTTCAAGCTATGGGTGAGGTTGTCGAATAAGATCCTGCTAAATTGGCTAAGCGAACCATACTTCGGATATCGCTCGGAGCAAGGCCAGTCGCTGGATTAAGACTAAGAAACCGACCATTCCTTATCAAAAGGCCCAGCAAGAGACGTCACTACGTACCTCGGCCTCAGGATGAACTCCGGTGTTGAGGCCCGAAGACTGGAAATTCAACCCAACCTAAGCTAATAACAAAGTAGATTTTCAACACTCTAAGTCAACTCAAGTAATAACAACAAAGAAAGATTGAATCAAAAAATAAGACAAAGGAGAACAGAATGCCAGACGAGTAGAAAAGCCAGAGAAAGCCTAAGCCAAAATGTTGAATAGTAGGAGACGGGTATACCGTCAGGAAACTTTGAGTTGTCCCTCCGTAAGTAAGTTGTTCAGTCTTTCCTTCTTATGCAACACGGCTAGAGCAGCTGTGGCCGAACCCTTGTCAAATTCAAAGGAAACCACTTCTCTATATTAATCACACTTGTATGACCGACCGGTAGGCAAGATCTACGAAGTTCTATCGGCAATCCGGTTGTATGTAGGTGGGCCGACCCCAGTGAAGGCTTCCAGCCAAAGGAAGGAATTGGACGACAGGGGAAAACGAGGTTAGACCCCGACGTCCCAATGTGTATTTTTATTCTTCGTTGTTCACAGCTTGACTCTCATTTCTGGAGCGGAAGTCACACAAGCTAAGGCTGTCGGTGGTGGTCTGGAGAAAAAAAAAACGCTACACCACCAGAATATGATAAGATAAAGTCAAGCTAGCCGACTAAGACAGTATGCTACAGCTAACAGCAAAGGAAAAGGCTCAAAAAACGAAAAGTAAAGAAGTTGATCACAGGCAGGCAGCCACAGAGCTTTAGGAAGCAAGTCTAGAGACTCGAGAAGGCGGACGAGTACATCCAGAGAATAACTGAAACGAAAAAAGACGGGATAACGCTGGCAGTAAGAAAGCAGGCCATAGTGGCTATTACGAGTAAGGTAGTCCCCAGCCATTGAGATGCCGGCGCCGACTGATCGATGAAAATAACGCCAGCCTGTTAACAGATAAGAGGACTAATACTTCGAATGCAATAAAAGAGCTTGATTGAGATAGTGAGTCCATTGTTGGGAGACTCGATGAGAAGACTCATCCCTCTCTTCCTCTCCCTGGCCAGAGTGGGGGTGGAAGGAAGGCAGAGGCCATTGCAGCTACAGAGGCCGCTAAGGAAATGCTATGGATGAAGAGATTTCTCCTAGAGCTGGGTGTAAGGCAAGATGAGTATGTAGTGTTCTGTGATAGTCAGAGTGCTATGGACTTGAGCAAGAATGCTACTTACCATTCCCGCACGAAGCACATAGATGTGAGGTACCGCGGGCTAAGTTATTATGTAGTTGACAAGCAATCCAATCTATCTTAAAGTGCATCTTACAACCGAATCTCCGATGCGGCCTTTCCCCTGTTGTTTATGTGAAACAAGGCATCAGTAGGGACGAGCGTAACGGCTTCTCGTCTTGTAGTTCCAGGAAGCTAGGCAGCTATCGAAGAGCGTAGGAGAGAGAGCAAATAATCTTGCAATTCTCTTTTCCACATCGGATAAGCGCAGCGGATATATATATATCGGTTTCCGCTGCCGCTCTTTGAGGATAAAGAGTGAGAAGGCTAGCGTAACGTCTTGGTTGTTCCTCTTCATTCTCTCCTTTAGGTTTGAATTTCTTACTGTGCTTTTAGTGTAATAAGGACTCGAAGCTTCGCTGCTTTTTACTTTTCTCTTTCTCCTGTAGGGTTAGAGGAAGTAAGGTTAGAGCAAGCAAGGAAAGAATGGATTATCTTACTACGCGGTCGTAGCTAGGCGAATGGGGCTTTCCCCCAAGCTAGGAGATATAACTACTTCCCTTTATGACTCCCCATGATCTTCCTTAATGCGCTGGTAGTTGAATAATTAGTTTTTATCTTTCTCTTTCGTCGAGTGTGAAATCCTGCTCCAAGCTGAGCTTAGCTCCGAAGTTTGGCATTCGTGAGGACACGACACCGTCCCAGTTATCTGGATCGGGCATTCCTTCAACAATAGAGTTACTGGTCCCAGTTCCCCCCTCGCCTACAGGAGTTATGGATCAATAGAGGCAGGTCGGTCTCCTCCATCAAGGATGCTTGCATGCGCGTCTGCTGTTTATGTTCGTTCTTTACCTGTTATAGGCTCTGAAATCGACGTTTTTGCTGCCAATAAGGGGGGAGACCCTCTCTGCCCCCAACTCCATTTTCGCAGTATAGACGCCATTTCATAGATCTTTCGATTGAGCCCATCCCGAGATGAACATGTTCGAAGGCGGGTCGGTGTACTCAAGTGGATCAACTGGAGAAGGAAGTCACACAAGACTCATATTCATATGAAGAAGCGTCGGATGAACTGCTTGGGATTGCCTCAAGAGAGGAATTAATGGGCTAGGCTTGCAGGCGCGTCTTCTTATGTTTGCTACAATGCATGTTTTAGGCCTTGAAAGAGACCTTTTGGTGTGCCAATGGATGATTTGATCTGAAGTAATCTCACATTGATTTCTCACTATAGACATGTAGTCAACTGATCTACGAGCACCCTTGCCCGCATGAACTTCTTGTTCATTTCATAAGAAGCTGTTGGTGACTAAGCGATTGGCAGATGATGATCGAGAGAGAAGCGATTGACTGTCTGAGGAATGATGACTTGGCTAAGGGTGTAGGCGTGAAGGCAAGCTTCCTATGTTTAGAGGTCTTTAGTTGATTTGCCCATTTTTCTACGTTTTTTGGCATGTCATTATGATGATAAGAGGGGGTGATGAAAGATCTTGTCAAATGATAAAGGAAAATGGCCTGATAATCGACATTCCTCCATTGCAAGATCACGTCTTTCTGTCTCACTCAATCCAACGGAAGGACGAATTCGAAACGAAAGAGGAAAGGGTGAAAGAGGAAGAAGGCCCTCGCAGATGAGGCGGATAGGCTAGGATCGGAGGAGAAAAAGGGAATTCCAACAGGTTCGGAGTTTGGGTTTCTTTCCCAAGTCTTGCTAAATTACTATTTTGATGACTTAGATCGAGCCTTTAAAGTCAAGTTTCCAAAAATGAAGTACGCTCGCTTTGATTATGAAGTTATAATTCCTATTTATAACCAAAAAGATTTTAATGTAAAAATGTTTACAGAGCTAATAGAGGAGTTAGATCTAATAGCAAAAGTGACTATCATAGTACCTGGTGGATTTCCCATTCCATTTGTCGGGGGGGATATCTTTTTAAATAGAGAAGGCGATATCCAGATCATAACAGAAAGTGAAGGCTAATAAAAAAGAATTGATGATGAGAGTTTTTTTCTCTCTGAGCTTTATCCCTCTCCTTCCGTCTTAGTAATAGGGGTGGGGCTGGAAAATCCCTTCTCGGGATCGCTCGTCACAAGGTAGCTTGGGGGAGACCCCAAGCCGGATTGAATCCTTTTTTTTCCCATTTTTTGGAAAAAAGCTCTTCCTGATTCTTTCTTTGCGCTTACGGTAAGCCGGTTTTTTAGTACACAACACTCGTTGGCGAATAACTTACTTTCCTAACGAGTGTGAGAGCGATGCGCTTTGTCTTTTCGGGAAGATAGTAGGCAGGGATAAGAATGCTTCTTATTAAGAAAGGGCAGAAAAAGGAAGAAAAAGAAATGCTAACTTTGGCGATTGGAAGTGAGAGTCTTTGATCTCGGGCTCATCAATACCGGTTGAGACGGTAGGCGGACGACGAAAAATAGCGTAAATAACAGCAGCGGCATTCTCCCTTGAAATGTAGGAGGTCAGTACTGAAATGTTCAGCCTGTTCAGCAAGTTCACAGCGGGAGCTCCCGAAATCAGAAGGTTTCCACCATTTGGGAATAACGAGTCAGATGCCTACTGGATCCGAATAGGAAATCAAGGATTTCGGAATAGAAACCCGCTATGGGTGAGATATGAGGAGAACCCACAGGTAAGAGATTGGTTAGGTTCGTCAGAAGAAGTTAGCAGACGGATTTCTCGCCTTCGAAGTGATATGAAAAAGAAGTTCCGTGTATTTTTGAGGGAAAACCTCAGCAAAACTATCTTCACTTCAATCAAGTCTTCTGGCTAACTAATAGCGAGAAGAAGCGAGATTACATAAAAACGACCACTTCTCGATCTCAACGTCACCCCTAGCCCTGAGCCTGCCCCTCCTGCTGAGCCCGCCCAGGATATTCCGGACTGGAGTGCCCCCTATCTCCCCCCCACCCCCAAACCACAGGAGATAAGCGAAGAGAAATTGGAAAACCTCCATTTATTATCTAAGGAAGAGCAGGCGGACCTCCGCCGCCAATTGGATGATACCATTACGTACTATGAACGTCTGGAAGAGGCACATGATCGCTTGCTTAAACGGCTCTACCCGGATTTCCTAAGGGTGTATTCCTTGGAGGTTCTCCCATTTTATCTGGAGGCGGAGGAACGGGGGGGAAAGAAGTAGAAAAGACCCCGGTAAGGGGGGGGGGGGGGGGGGTTGCACAAGTAAGTGAAGGACCCCCGTAGGGCCTTTCTGAAGTGTGGCCCACACACACGGCCAGGGGGGAAAGAAAAGGGAGGGGGGATAAGGAGAGCCTTAGCCCTTAAAATAGAATCGAATTCTAAACCGGCGCGGCGCTGCTGGATGCTTCTGATCAATAGAACAGGAAGAGGAGTCAGCCAAAAAGAAAGACCACCAAAAGTAACGACCACCAAGATACGCGTAGTGATTCGATCTTTTGATCGCCCATTTTTGGAAAACCATTTTTGGGGGCTTCCGCCTTACACACGGAAGATTGGATTTCCTGAATCACGAGTCTTATATACTGTGTTACGATCACCTCATATTGATAAAAAGTCCAGAGAACAATTTGAAATGGAAATCAATAAAAAATTTCTGGTCATAAAAACAGAAACGCATGAATTGCGCAAGAAGTTCTTTCGGTTAAAACGCCGTGCGACTTGGAGGACATAAGACTTCTTGGTCAAGCCAAAAAGATTTCCGACAGAATGCTCCTACCCCACCATGCCTGGCCCTTTACCTTACCTTAAGAAGAAAGAAAAAAGGGGGGGGGGGGGGGGTATGAAGCGTGGGAAACAATGCAAGAAGTGTATGATACAACAGGTAACCTTAAGGAGTGGCGGCAAAGCTCTTGATTGATCAACGCGAGTGAACTGTGCTTAGACGCTTCGTAAAACCGCACCGATCTACGAGAGGAGCTGATGGATGAGTAGGCTTCCCCTTTCGATTCACGGAATGTGATCTGGGACACGATGGGAGTTTGCGTGCCTCGGTAGGAAAGAGATCACCGAAGTATAGCACAAGATCGCCTTTTCTTGCTGCCATGGGGTCGACCTGTAAACAAGGTAAACCCAATGGGAACCAAAAAACGGGGGGGTACCGCATTGGGCAGAAGACGATCCAAAAAGCGAAGGCTCACCCAGCTGAAGGAAGGAGCTTTTGAAGCTTACCTTATTATTAGAGAAAGAAAGGGAAAAGGGGCAACCTTTCTTTCTAATAATAAGAAAGGGGGCGAGATAGGCGACAGGTAGCTTGCTTCCAAGCCGGCCCGGCCGCGAGGAATCAAGAGATCTTTTCCGGTGCTGACTTGGATCTCGGGTGACGGAAAAAGGCGGCCAGAAGCGACGAGCAGTCGCGGTCGAAGCTTGGCTCTAGCCGATAGGCTAGCAGTAAGCTTGGCTACAGCGAAGCGCTTACCAAGCGCGAAGGAAAGGGCCTTCGCCGCTTGAGCCGTATGCGGGGGAACTCGCATGTGCGGTTCTTAGGGGGGGAGAGCTAGTAGGAGCCATCCTATCCCAATAGCGTATATTTGGAGCTCAATATGAAATCCTATTTTCTTGCAAGACCCGTTCGGATAAGGGAAAACTCCAGAGATTGCTTCGAAGTAAGATCCTTGCGTTGACCCTTTCCTGAACCGGAACCGCGGGGGGTGAGAGGAAAAGGGGATCAAAATGCCCCATCAATAAAGTGAGGGCTCTCCGGACCTTCCCCACCCCCTTTCCATTCTTCCTTCCCCTCTCACTCCCCCTTTTTCAATAAAGAAGCCCCGCTACCTAGGGGGCCCCCCTCTGATAAGGAAGGAAACGAAAGAATCTCCATTTTATGACAAATCCGGTCCGATGGCTGTTCTCCACTAACCACAAGGATATAGGGACTCTATATTTCATCTTCGGTGCCATTGCTGGAGTGATGGGCACATGCTTCTCAGTACTGATTCGTATGGAATTAGCACGACCCGGCGATCAAATTCTTGGTGGGAATCATCAACTTTATAATGTTTTAATAACGGCTCACGCTTTTTTAATGATCTTTTTTATGGTTATGCCGGCGATGATAGGTGGATCTGGTAATTGGTCTGTTCCGATTCTGATAGGTGCACCTGACATGGCATTTCCACGATTAAATAATATTTCATTCTGGTTGTTGCCACCAAGTCTCTTGCTCCTATTAAGCTCAGCCCTAGTAGAAGTGGGTAGCGGCACTGGGTGGACGGTCTATCCGCCCTTAAGTGGTATTACCAGCCATTCCGGAGGAGCAGTTGATTCAGCAATTTCCAGTCTTCATCTATCTGGTGTTTCATCCATTTTAGGTTCTATCAATTTTATAACAACTATCTCCAACATGCGTGGACCTGGAATGACTATGCATAGATCACCTCTATTTGTGTGGTCCGTTCTAGTGACAGCATTCCCACTTTTATTATCACTTCCGGTACTGGCAGGGGCAATTACCATGTTATTAACCGATCGAAACTTTAATACAACCTTTTCTGATCCCGCAGGAGGGGGAGACCCCATTTTATACCAGCATCTCTTTTGGTTCTTCGGTCATCCAGAGGTGTATATTCCCATTCTGCCTGGATCCGGTATCATAAGTCATATCGTTTCGACTTTTTCGGGAAAACCGGTCTTCGGGTATCTAGGCATGGTTTATGCCATGATCAGTATAGGTGTTCTTGGATTTCTTGTTTGGGCTCATCATATGTTTACTGTGGGCTTAGACGTTGATACCCGTGCCTACTTCACCGCAGCTACCATGATCATAGCTGTCCCCACTGGAATCAAAATCTTTAGTTGGATCGCTACCATGTGGGGGGGTTCGATACAATACAAAACACCCATGTTATTTGCTGTAGGGTCCATCTTTTTGTTCACCATAGGAGGACTCACAGGAATAGTCCTGGCAAATTCTGGGCTAGACATTGCTCTACATGATACTTATTATGCGGTTGCACATTTCCATTATGTACTCTCTATGGGAGCCGTTTTTGCTTTATTTGCAGGATTTCACTATTGGGTGGGTAAAATCTTTGGTCGGACATACCCTGAAACTTTAGGTCAAATCCATTTTTGGATCACTTTTTTCGGGGTTAATCCGACCCTCTTTCCCATGCATTTCTTAGGGCTTTCGGGTATGCCACGTCGCATTCCAGATTATCCAGATGCTTACGCTGGATGGAATGCCCTTAGCAGTTTTGGCTCTTATATATCCGTAGTTGGGATTCGTCGTTTCTTCGTGGTCGTAACAATCACTTCAAGCAGTGGAAATAACAAAAGATGTGCTCCAAGTCCTTGGGCTGTTGAACAGAATTCAACCACACTGGAATGGATGGTACAAAGTCCTCCAGCTTTTCATACTTTTGGAGAACTTCCAGCTATCAAGGAGACGAAAAGCTATGTGAAGTAAAAGAAGAAAAGGTCGCCGACTGCTACTAAGAACCTAACAGAACTTTTCAAAATGTGGGTTCTAAAACCACTTGTGTAGGTCGGGGTTGAGAATTGGGGGGCCGACGAGGCTAGGGCCCCATTTTCCAGCAATGACCGGTCAAGGTCAATCAAAGTGGGGATTCACAGATGATTCTCAGCATAGAAAAGATCTTAACAAGTCTGATCACCATTTATAGAAGGATTGAACGGCGAATTGATCATGAAACGGGCATACCTTTCATCTGCCCTAGGATCCCATCTCTCTTCGATTATTCAAGTGATTGATAGTTACAGGACAGGGACATCTCACTCCTAAAAGAAGCCTTGATCTTATTCTACGATACCACCAAAAGAAAAGATATCCTTCCTCATCTCGAAGAGCGTATAGATCACATTTCATTTGAAGTCGAAGCAGAAGGCATAGAGGAAAGCGGGGAAAGTCATAAGGAAAGCCAGCCATATCCTTCAAGTCCCACAGCTGATTCAATAGCAGTCCTCTATCAAGCACCGGTTACGAGAGCAGTTACCTTTCTAACAGCGTCTGATTGAACAAAAGCCATTCTTGAACAACGGCTATAGCACCAGCTCATTCCCTTTCTTCTTCCCTTCCCCTTGATCTGACTAATCTTTCATTTTCTCGGGAATTTTCGTTGCAATCACTTTTCCCTTCATAAAAAAAAGGAAATCGGACAAGTTCACGTTTTCTCGGGATTTTTGGATGAAAGTCAATTTCCTTTCCTAAGTGACAGTTCAATCGTGCCATTGTTTCATTTTCCCCGTATTTTTGGTTGAAAAAGCAAGAGGAAATGAATTAGCTTAGCTGCTAGGCTAGAGGAAATGGCACATTATTAGATTAGATCAATAGTGCAGGAATTATTATAGCTTAGCACAAGCGCTAAGCGATAATAATACCTTGAGTAATCATCAATGAAAGATATGAAGTATGATGCACCTCCACATGATTTAGTGCGAGACGGGCCCCATAAATCCGAGTGAATGTAGTCAAGTATGCCTTTACTAGTGTGACTCCCGGCCTTGAAGCTTCGCTTATGATGCTTCCCATATACACAATGCTCAAAAAATTCCTTGTCACCAAAGCACATCTTGGGAATAAGTTCCCTTTTCATCAAGATCTCCATACCTTTTTCACTCATGTGACCCAATCTTCTATGCCATAACCGCACCGGAAATTCATCATGTTCTATCACCATTTGTGCACCATCAACAACCGTGCTTCCAAGCAATTTATACAAGTTTCCAACCCGAATACCTTTCATGACAACCAAAATACCTTTGGAGACTTTAATAACTCCACCTTGCCCGGTGTATTTGTAGCCACGAGAATCAAGCTCCGAAAGTGAAATCAAGCTTTTCTTCAATTCCGGAACATGCCTCACATTTTCAAGTATTCTCACAATGCCATCAAACATCCTTAATTGCACCGTACCAACACCCATGATTTGACTCATGGAATTATTTCTCATCAAGACATACCCACCTTCACATGACTCATATGAGCTAAACCATGATCGATGTGGACACATGTGATGAGTAGCGGCGGTATCAAGAACCCAATTTTGATGGTAAGTGGGGTTGCTACTAGCCACAAACACCTCATCTTCAATGACCCCGGATGTTGACTCTTCCACTTGATTGGCTTCACTCTTGGTCTCGGCTTCATGCTTCTCTTTCCCATTCTCTTTACTCGAGTTGAAACTTTTACCCTTTCTAAAGCGGCAATCCTTCTTCAAGTGACCCTTTTTACCACAATTCCAACAAGTACCTTTCTCATACCGGCCTCTTGACTTTGAACGATGACTAGATTTTCCTCTTGAATTGTTTCTAAGTGAGCCATCCCGCTCATTAGAACGCCCTCTTGTAACAAGAGCTTCGGTTTCTACCTCTCCCGAACCCTCCAATGATGCACATTTTCGGGATTCATCGGCAAACAATGCACTAGTCACATCATCCAAGCTAAGCTTATCAACCTTGGAACAACTTTAAGTTGTAACCAAGTTATCATAACTATCCGGCAATGTACATAGCAAAGTCACCGCTTTATCCTCATCATCCATCTTTACACCAATGCTTTCAAGTTGGCTAAGGATGTCATTAAAAGTGTTCAAGTGCTCGGAAACCTTGGCGCCTTCTTTCATCTTCAAAGAATACAATCTCTTCTTCAAAAGAATCCGATTGAGTAGAGACTTGGATTGATACAAGCTCTCTAGCTTTGCCCACAACCCGGATGCCGTCTTCTCACCCCTTACATTAAAGATAACATTATCCGCCAAACACATGCGAATCGAGGAGACCGCTTTCATATCCATCTCTTCCCAATCTTCATTGGACATAGTTGTTGGCTTCTTGTCTCTACCGAGCAAAGCCTTATGTTGCCCATGAAGCACTAGGACATCATGGATTTTTATCTTCCACAACTCCACTTTCTCCCATGAAATAAGTTAGCAGAACTTCACAACTCCATGTATCAGTCTTTTTCAATCAAACAGAAACTTCACTGCGAAAGCACGCAACTAAATCAATTTCAAGACTTTTTTTCGAAAAGAAGTTACAAGAGATAACTAAACTAAAAACAACTGAATAGGGGGGCCTAAACTAAACGACGAGCCCAGAAATATCAGTCTTTGTCATTGACTGGCAAGCTTCTCGCCTTCTTGATCCAGCTCCATCAAAAAGCGATCTCACTTTCCATTATGATCGGGACAATCTTGCTGGGTCTCATGTTAACAGAAAGGATCTCCATTGGATAAAGAGGACTTTTTCCCCTGTCCTTTCTTGCTCGGGTTCGGTTGTCAATCTTTTTGTTGTCTGTAGTTATTTTGGTATAGTGTAATTAGCAAAGCAAAGGCCTTAGTCTTCGGCCTTTAGTACTCCTACGAGTACTATACTGTAGCCTCCATGGCATGGCTACATAGCATTTTTCTCACTAAGGTAGCAGTGTGGGTTTCCCTACTGCTGGATTGAATCCTTTCTTTGAACTTCCCCCTGACGGTGAACTGAGACCTTCAGACACCTTCCTGTGACCTTTGAGACCTAGGTGGCACTGCACCTTGCCTTGGAACTGAGTCTTCGGGTTGGCCTTCTGACTTGGTTGGACCTAGGCGAGGACTCTTGAACCTGTTGGGTTGGACGAAGACTCCACCTTTGGTACGGGGGTGACCTTACTACTTTCAAACTAGACCCACTCAGTGGTTCATCTCCTGGCTCTCACGCGGGATTTCATACCAAACCACGAAATCGGTTCAGAGGAAGACAAGCCAATACACGCACTTGCTTTATCTAGTGGGCCGCCCCTATTACGAATTGGGGGAATCGAAGGGCGGTCCACACACGAACTAAGAGAAAGGGGGAAAGCCAGACTAGCCAATCGAATGGACAAAACAAAGCCCGGTCGAAGTCCACCATTCCAATCGGATGAAAATCAGTTCAACGGTTGGTTCCTCAGGCTAGTCTTCTGCTCTCTTTCGGTCTTTTCTTCCGTCACTCCATTCTCGAGCCTCTAGCTAGTCGATTTGAGAAACATTAGGGTCCCTCACGTGAGATGCTTTCAAGGCTCTCTGTTGTTACACTGAACTGGCCATCAAATTGATAGCCTTCGATCTGCTCCGAGGCTGCTGATCCATCTTCTCGCTTAGTTTCTTGGGCAACTTTTCAATCATTGAATTCGACCAGGGAAGAGGTTTCATAACCAGTGAAGACAATTCTGTGTCAATTCTATAGCCATATTTCTTCTGTGCTGCTTTGAGCTTCCATTTCTATTAGCTAGGTATCTGGCTATGGAGGTCTTTCCCTACCCACCGATCTGAGTACCGAAACGATTGTGTAAGAGACTCGGTGCTTCTTTCTCTATGCTATCTTTTATAGGCATTCATTGGTGCATTTCCTTTGTAGGACTGCTCCCCAACCGCTCTTTTTCTACAACCTCTTTTGGAAGAGAATCTGTTGTTTAATCTAATAGGTTGTACGTACCCCAAGCTGAGCTAAAAGAATGATTAAACCTTCGTCCAGGCCTAACTGGAGTGAGTCCTCTTCTACTATCTAGGTATCCCGGTAGTTCGCTAGCAATCTGAGTGAATAAGGGTCCTGTTAACCTCGAAACGAAAGTAGGTAGAAGGAACCCCGCTAACTCTGAGAAGGTATGCTGCCCCGGTAAACCCGAGTTAGTCCGGTAAGCCCGATCGGGATGAGAAAGGTGGACTTGTCCTGCCATTAATTAAATTAAGAAGAAAGCCCGAGGTAACTATCACTAGAATTCCGAACCACCTATCCTAGTAAATAACATCTTTTTTGTTTTATCGAATCGCTTTCTAACTGCTAACAGAGTAGGTTGGTATTGTTCCTAAATAGAATAGGGCTGGTCCCAGTGCCTCTTTCCTCTGAGCTGGAATAGGGGTAAAAGAACGAAGTTGGCTTCTACTGCGGCCAGGCATAAATAGAGGCATTCCTGGGGTGATTTCCTGCTTCTTCCTGTGGATTCCCTACCCAAAGGGAAAGGTTACGGTACATAGGTACTAAAGCCAAGGCCTTTTTTTCCTTCTATCGTTCCTATCTATGCGTCTCCCGACTCTAGTTCTATCATTTGAAGGTTCTTCTCGATCTGTTTAGACGCCCTTCCCTATGTAGGTTCTTTGTAGGATTTCAATCTGAGATTCCGACTTTGAAGAGAAGTTATATCATTCTTGAAGTCCAGAACAGGGTCCCGGTCGATAGAGTTTCCTTCCTTCCTTCTAATTCTTTCGATCTTTCTTCTTCCTACGTCCCCCTTCTTCTGGAGTTCTTTCCCGCAGTCGGTTCTTGGTCTTTTTCGTATCGAAATGTATCGCCCTTACCTTACACGAGCCCTTGTTCCCTATCGTTCTCCGCCAACAGGCTTAGTTGTAATGGATTCCTTCTGAACGGGATGCTTCTGCCTCCCTGATCGCTTTGGCTTAAATGCTTTTCCTTATCCATATTGCCTTCCACCTTGTCAATGGAATTTCCATAATAAGAAGACTACTGATCGCCTGAACGGTCGTAATACCTCACCTAGCCTTCCATTAGCATTAGGCCTTTCTTCCCTAAGCGCCTTCCCTTCCATTAGATACAGAAGGAATCCCATACCTACCATTCCCTTGATTCCTTGGATACCTGACATTAGATCCCCTTCCAGCAGTGCTTAGATAGGTTTCGCCCATACATATCCCTTTCTTGGCACTTAGGATGCCATGCTTCTTTGAAAAACTTGTCTTTCTAAATGAAAGTGGAAGACTGGACCGTACATTCCGTGGTTCATGGGATTGGGATTGAGACCTTAACTTGGATTGACAGATTCCTTGGTGTGCTTTTAAGGATACCTGACACATTAGATCCCTTCTTATCGACATACCTGCCCTTCTCGCAGAAGCACTACTGTTCACGAGCCCGAGCCCCTATCGTTTCGTTCTCTTAGCACGGATTGATCGGAAGCGAAATCATCAACTTCGGAGTTTTGTAAAGTAAAAGACATAGGGGTTGCTGGTTCGGGCGTGATGGCTCTCGGCTTTCGTGACATTTCTTTATGGCACTGGTACTTGTATCCCGCACTTCTTCTCCTTATCCCGCAGCACCTTCTGTTGTGTAACTTCTCTTTGCAACCTATACCTCTAAAGTAGGGTTCTTGCCTTTCCGAGCTAGTTGGAAGCTATGCATCGTGAACTGCAGCGTTCATTGAACCCTTTCTTCTTGCCTCTGTCCCTCTCTCTGAAAGCTATGGCATCCCACCGATCCTCGCATCGGGTCTGCCTTTTTTCTTTGCTATCAGGGCAAGGCATTCTATGGCCTCTTCCGCCACGTCCAGAAATGGTATGCCACCAAAGATGTTTTCTCCTTAGCCAACCAAATCTGATGGCAATAACCGTCTTAGGATTACTTCTTTTGGGTCCATCAACAGGAAAAACGAGAGCCTTCTAAGGGGGATCCATACTATTGATCAGAAGGAAGAGAGGTTCAGCGCAAGATGTCCCCACAGGTTGATCTGACCCCTTGTTTCGACCTCAATCTCAGGTAGTGGTCGTGCAAGAGACAGGCTATTGTGTTTTCTTTGGCTCATCATTGATCTGTTGGAAAAGCAAGAAACAAGAAACTGTATCCAAGTCCAGCACAGAAGAAGCCGAGTACCGTGCCATGTCTTCTGTTGAGTCATTTTTTTTCTTTGCTTATAGCTTTAGAAGAGTAGTCGCACAGTGAAGTCAAGCGTTAGCAACGTCTTGCCCAAGTGAAAGAAAGACAGGAAGTATATCAGTGATTGAATCCCCGCCTCTACCTCTGTTCGTTCCAAATGTCTCCCCTTCTCTCCAGTCTTTTATGTTTATCATCCCGCCTATCTGGATGAGTATGCCCTCCATACAGACATAGAGAGCTTGCTAGTTTAGAATGAGTGCTTCTATCGGCTTTTCTGAGTTCCGCTTGTGGACTCTCTGTGACTGTCTATTTCGTGACCCGACCAATTGACTCCCGCTCCTGCTATCCCTGCTTCTGTCCTCGCGGAATCTCGATATCGATCTCAATCAACAGGCTCTGGTTCAACTG
>JAYJMT010000191.1:0-43672 GCA_036321655.1 Quercus alba
GAGATATAGAGTCTGTCAGCCCATGCATTGGAATCGTTGGTAGTGCTATCAATAACATAATAATCCATTTAATACATATAGCATACAAAGTATTCTTTGTTGTCCTATATGCCATAGATTCAATTGGATAAACAATGGCCAAAAAGCGATCAATTGACATTAGAACCAAAGCATATATTGAGTTTAATTCGCAAACTTTGATAAAGTATTGATCGAATTTACACCAAAACGAGCCAAAAATCCAATGACCAATTGCTAGATCCCAGCCATCTAATGGGATACAAAAATATTATAAATAATAAATGGTCCAACGAGACGTTTATAACTAACAAATTGGTTGGTATCAATTCCTCCGACACTTTTTTATTTCTCAATATAAATATTAATATTACGAAATTACCTATTATAGCAAGGACAAATAGGATGACAAACAGAGTAATAGTCACATATTGAATATATTTGTCATCATAATTGAGTACATCATCGAGCTTAAGCGAGGTTTCATTGCCAGCCATTAAATTGTCACTTGAAATTGGCACACTTGACGAGCTAGCAACAAATAATGGTTGTTCAACTTTTGTGCTTGCTTCTTTCATGGCTGTTTAATTAATTCAACCAAATGAGCGAATTTTTATTCTTCTTGATATACCAATTTTGCTCAACAAAAGACGCAACTTGACAACAATTTGTGTTACGTGACTCAGGATTAAAATCAAGCCAATTGCCAATAAAGCTTTAATTTACCATGAAACAATTAATATCTTGATTTAAGTTTTGTCTTCTTAAATTAAAGGTTTTTATAAATAAATAATTGCTGGAGTTGACTGCAAAATTTAAATGAAAATTAATCACGAATAGTGGACTTATCATGAGTCATATTTTCCACCATTTAAATCTCTTGTCGTCTCCACTTTGCCCATGCGCGCGATTGCGCATTAACTAACTACCTCAAATCATGTACAGTGGCAATGAATGGAGGGAGAGAGGGGTCATTATATTATATTAAGTAGACTGAAACAACACAAGGTCAGACGAAGTAATTAAGAGAGATGGGAAAAGAAAGTAAGTGGTTGAGATTTTTCAAATAACTAGAATTTGAAAAAGGCGCTCGATTTCTCTCGCACAGAATCGCAATCATTGCTCACAAGTTGACACCAAAGGGCGCAATGCAGTGCGTAGCGCGAACCAGAGCAACGCATCATTTGCACAATAAACAGAGCACACCACACACCACACACATGGCTTACTTGTAGAGGGTAGCAAGTGCGTTAAGTGCACAACAATAGACTCAAAGTCTGCTAATATCCATTGTTGTTCAATTCAGTGCTAGCAAGTGAGCCTGGCAAGAGCAATTTTAGACGCTCAAAACTTGTAAACACGCGATCGAGAATTATGCGTGAAACGAAACATAAACAATAGTTCTTCTACATTGCGCCCGTCTACTTGGCGCCATCTGAGCGCGCGTTGGTGGAGCCAAAGGGAAGAACCCCATGAATGAATTAATTATACATTGATAATATAATTGTTCAAGCTACAGTTCAAGATGCCGATAGTGGCTCAAAAGGGCTAACAAATTAGAAAACAAGTGAGTGAGTGAGTGAGTGTGTGTGTGTGTGTTATGCTTAATTTTTTTTTTAAAAAAAAGGAACGCTCAAACAAAAAATTCTAGTGGGCGAGGTTAGTTTGGTACCAATTCAATTGGTTAATTGAATTTTATTCGTATTGATTTAATCCAAATTACATACAAACACGAGCCCAAGATTTTAATCACCTTCGCTGTCGCTAGTTATGTTGACTACATCTAACGAAGAAGAAGAAGCAGAAGTGGTCGCTTGTGATTTTGATTCAAATCCACCTGATACACCTTGAGATAATTTGCTGACAGGTCTGGCATTGATTGTACTTGTGGACATTCTAGCTGCCCGCTTCTTCTTCCTCTTCTCTCTCCTTTTCTTTCTTCCTCTTCTCTCTCCTTTTCTCCTCCCGCGCCTCACCAGAGACTCTTTTGCCCTTGAGCAATTTTTTCAACTCAATGAACACCTCCCTACCACTGCTGCTTGATGTTAAATATCTATACAAAGCTTCTGCCATCATAGATGAATTGTTATGGATGGTCAATTGAACCAATTTGCTTTGAATAGAACTTCCCGCATCTTGTTGTTGCGAAAATTTAAACTTATAACTTTGCTTCTCCTCTCAAGCGAACATGCAAACAAGCGGAAGAACTCGAGCCGCTCGAGCATTGGGAAAATTCGTGTAATCGCACTGTGCGCATGCCCAAGTTAGCTGGTGCGAAAAATTCGCCGAATTTGCGTGTTCTCTGCACTAACAAGTATTTTATTTTCTTACCTTTGCAAAGTATTTTATCAGCTATTAAAAGACTGCATTCAATTATTACAAATTAATTCCAATATTAACCAAAATGTCTTTTATAATTAAATCAAGCAATGGCAAGCGAACTATTACGCCAGCTAAAATTTACCGCAAACTTAAGCTCATTTCCGATATTCGTGCCACTTTACAGAGCTTAGTTTTCAAGATAGAAACAAAAATCAACATTGTAGACAGCAATCAGTGTGAGCCAAACACTTTGTCCGAGAATAGCCAGGCAAATTCTTTTGGAAGCGAAATTAAAATTGATGCCAAGATTCCCAGAGGATCTATTAGAATTAACTCAATTCTATACACATGCTGCATTTCAGTGGACGATTATCCATCCAATGGCCGCCCGGTTGGTTATGTAGCAAACAATATTGAAAAACTAATGAATTTAACTCTTGATATTGAGTCAATGAGAATTAAAATTGACTTATTTCCAACAATAAAATTGGTCCATATTGGAGATATTGTTTTTGCCAAATCACTTGAGGATGATAATTGGTATAGAGGAGTTGTCTTGAGTTTGGATGAAAACTTTGTCGAGATTTTCTACATTGATTGGGGCTTAAGTGAAGTACTAACCATGGATCGAATTCGCCACCTGAGCGCGGAATTTGGATTGGCTAAATACAAAGCCTGTGCCTTGAGATTAGAATTCATTGGCACCTCCAGGGTGGTGTTGAATGACTTTCTCAAATGCAAAACTTGGCGCAAAATTAAAATTGACTCATTCGATGAAAAAACTAAAACTTACAAAGCAATTATCTTACCAGATTGCAAAGTTATCAATTAAATTTTACTGTCACTTATATCAATATGACAATATTTCATTCTAATATGGATCCAAATACACAATAAACAGCTTATATTTTTGCTCTCATTTTCAAAATTCACTAGCTGGTAGAATATAAATAAATTAATTTGTTCATGATAGGGGGGGGGGGGGGGGGGGAAATTTTCTAGCTCAACTTGTTAGATACATGTTTGCCATTTGTTTGATTACTAGTTGACAAAACTTTGAATACATCTACCTTTTTACTTGAACATACACAATTCCAGTCACTTTGGTTGACGAACAACACTGGCACCATGAATAACTTGCGCAATTCCTCATGAAAGGGCCAGAGAAAAGAGTTAAATCTGCCCCTTCTACCTCGCTCCCAGGTATGAGCTTAACAAATGGTTCCTTAAACAAAAATACAATTTATACAACTCTGGTTAAAAATTATAATCATGACCTAGGTTCACGAGCTTGAAAATAGAACTGACGATCAAGAGTTTAATTGTTGGTCCAATATTATAACATCCAAAATTAAACCAAACAGTATCGCATCGAGGAATAGAAAGCTACACGGCCAGTGACAGGCTGTTGTCTATCGATGGAGCTAATGTAACAGGAATCGATCTTATAAGAATTGTTTTAATATTCTGAGGGGAACAGAGAGGTTTATTGAATAGCCGTTTCAAGAGGCGACAATGATGATTCTATTGGCATTGCCTTGAGAAACATGCCAGTCCAGTTTTTTGTTATGCCGAAGGTACTCTGCACATTTCTGGCACTTATTTAATTTAGAGTTAATTATATTTATAGACGCATTGGTGCGACGGCAAAACGATGCACATAACACAATAGATACAGAATGGTTGACCTATTTCACATCAACTACAGCTACTATCATATCCCGATGCTTTAATAAGGAATGAAGGGTTTTCCTTGGGCAGAGCAGTCATGAGCTCATCAATCTCATGTTTGACTCTTGTCTGTTTGACTTACCCACTCAAACAACAAGGTCTCTGTACTCCCTTTATACCCTACTGCTCCAAGATAAGACCTTGAATTTGAGTTACCACAAGCCATAGGTTTGTCGCGACTCAAGAATTGCCGAGAACGTTATGTATAGTGTATTTTAAGCCAAGAGGATAGGGATATGTGGATGACGCACGTCTTGATTATGCGCATTCTCTTCAAATATGTGACACAGGGGGGGGGGGGCGCACGCAAGCTACAAGTAAGCTAAAACTAATCCATATGCTTACAAGTAAAGCATCTTGATTAGTTTCGCATTACTTCTATGTCGTGTCATGTTATGGAAATAACATTTCACTTTTAAATTAACTTACTGTCTTAAAGCACAATTTGAAACTGTGAGCCAACAATGTAGCTACTCTGTCTCTAACTTTTAACAATGTCCAAAAAAGGAAATTAGTGAACTACATGGGCCACACTATTGCAGGAATGGAATCTCCCTATGATTTTATTTTTGTTACAACATCTTGACACATAGTCGTCATTTATTTTCACAATCAGATAACTTTCTTAGATTAGTACACCAACGAAAGATTTACAATTCATCCATCAAATTCTCAACTAAACTTGTTGATCTTTGCAAATCAATTAACACACATTGCAATACCGAAAAGTTTTAAAAGTCCAAGAAAAGATGGAACATGAAGTTTTGGCATTACTTTGCGTTAATTACGCCATTATTATCGCTCTCCTTACTGTCCTTTGGCTTGTATATTTTGGGGCACTCATCTAAGTTAGAAAATAGTAGGAGCAAACTTTCGCATACTCAACCTGAACGCTCGCTTCCTGCTACAACAACCAACTAGATTGTAGTTTAACGACTAAAATTGCACGTATAGTGCGAGAAACTTGTTGTGCAACACTTTTGCAAACTTTTCGTTAAAACAATCTCATTCACTAATTATACATGTCTTTGTCCCACAAACAAACAGATGTAAACGCGATTAAAGTGATGGAATAAACAAAACTCTAAGCCTTATTGAGACCAATCAGGCTAGTATACAAAGTTATTTATACTTGTGCCTCAATTGTTTTAGAAAGACCACTTGATAAAATTTCAATGAGAATGCTCAAAATGAGCATACTAATGCTTGGTATTGGATTCGTTCAAGTAAACAAGGGTTGTTAAAAAGTTCGTCTTCGATTACGCTTATATGAAATATATTTTTTTTCAATCGTTAATATAAGTATTTTTATTTTCTTATCTTTACAAAGTCACGAAATACATGGTGCATAACATATGCTAAGCCGGACAGTAGCTGCCACCATATTAAGACCAATTATGAAGAGTTGCATTGATTGTTTTCTTTCAATATAGAAAACGTTTCTTTGACCATCACCATTACCGCATATATGGCACTTGGATGATGGCACCACCAATACACCCCAAGGATAGATTGACACAAACACGCTGATTGTTTGTTGTGCTGGCCTTTCGTGTAGATTCAAGATATAAATTTAATCAACTTGCTTTCGCTACTAAATCATATTGTTCAGCAAGTTTACAAGCCAATACTCTACCATATTCATCTCTTAATTTTTCTCCTCTATCTGTAATCAATTTTTCGCGAATTTGATTGAGCTGCCTCCGAATGGCTGGCTCATTTACATTACAATGAGTGTTTGCTAAAAAATTTCATCCACCATGATTGATGCTATTGAATGCAAAACACATCAAACTGGTTTAGTCGATGTAGTTGTATATGTTGTGGTTGTTGTTGATGATTTTGTATTTGTTTCCCTTGGCCGAGTGGTTGTCGTGCTCGATTTTTGACAGAGCCAGATAAGATTTGTTTAAATCTGGTTGAAAAAATACGTGATGCAAACGCATAAGCTAGCGGAGTGACACAGTTATTTACAAAAACCAAAGATGGGCACAAACATAAATCATTACGCGGGACAATGTTATATTACTCCGATCTAGTGTCATTAAAAAGGTCATAACCTGCATTGGAGCCCAGCAAAACAATAAACAGAATTACAATTAATGCAACCAAATAAGTTACCCTCTTTTTAATTCTAAACTCCTCCTCGAAACCCTGCGACCGTGCACCTCCTTGACAAACCAAAGCTTGTATAATAGACTTAGATAGAGGCAGAAGATTAAAAATTAGCGGAAATAATGAACGATATAATACAAAAGACGATCTAAATTGCAATAAACTATACTGATCGGCCAAGAAATCGCAATAAAATTTGCCATCGCCCAATACTGACTTTGTCAATCCATGCATTAGAATTGTTGGCGATGCTACCAATAATACTATAATCCATTTAATATATATAGCATACAAAGTATTCTGCTCTGTCCTATATTCCATAGATTCAATTGATGAACAATGGCCATGAAACGATCTATTGACATTAGAACCAAGGTATATATTGAGTTTAGGCGCTAACGTGGATGAAATATTGGTCAAATTTGCACCAAAACGAACAAAAGTCCAATAACCGATTGCAAAATCCCAGCCATTCAATGGGATAGAACATATTATAAATAACAAATTGTCTAACGAGACATTTATAACTAATAATTTTGTCGGTATTAATTCTTTTGGCGTTTTTTTATCGCTTGATATAAATATTAATATTATAATGTTACCAATTAAACCAGTGACAAATGAGATGGCGAATAAAATAACTGACAAATATTTGGCAATATTTTCGTCCATGCGTACAATATTAAAACTAGGCGGTGATTTGCTATTAATGCTTGGCACCAACAACACTTGATCAGCGCTCGTGTTTGCTTCTCTAATTGCTTGATTCAACTTGGAATCAAATGATTGGGTTACACTAGTTTGTTCGACAAACGACTCATCTTGACAATTGGCCAAACTTACCAGTAAAAATGAAACTAATAAAGTTGGCCAATAAAGTTGTGTTGTGTGAAAACTTGCGCCCAATTAACATTTTGATTGCTTTTGTTAGTTTGTATTACTAAATAAAATAATTGCTAAAATAAGTGCGTTAGCTGGAACTGAAGCGAGTACTTGAAGAAATTGAAGCAAATTTGAAATGATAACTAAACAAATAGCAATATTATTTTTAAAACTCATACTCGGTCTGCCCACGCATGCGATTGCATATTAACTAAGCTCAATTCGAATAAATATATATATTATATATATATAGAGAGAGAGAGAGAGAGAGATGGATTGTAAGGGGCGCCACAGCAGCAACGGAAATTTACGAATGTGACTAACATTAATGGTAGCTAAGCTGTTTTCCCTCTCTTACAAGGCTGCGCTGGGCTAAATTTTCACTTATTTATTATCTGCAGAAAAATTCATGTCAACTTAAGAACGCTGCCTGTCTCTATAGAAAATTGTGCATGGAAAATTCGGCACCTAAAATCTAAAATGATTAAAAGCTCCTCATTAACCACAATTGGACAGTTGTGAGGAATTACACGATTGTTGGACCAATCCTGATATTTTGAACAACAACAAAGCTGCTGTTGTTGTTGTTCGAATCCTCTTCTTGCTCATAAATGAGTTTGCGGTTGAGATACAAATTGTTTTGCTGATCGTCAAGGGAAACTTGTTGGTTGTTAATCGGCGGCGCTAATTAATTGGGATAATCATTGCTCGCACAGAAACCTGTCGACGCCTGTTGCTAATGTTCTCAGCTTGAATTCTTCCAACTCCAATGAAAGATGTTTGTTTGTGACCGTTGTTGTTGTTGTTGTTGTTGTTGTTATCGTTTTCGCCATCGTCAAGTGCGAACAATCTTGATCTTGAGCAACAATAATCATCCTCTTGATCACGAACGGAATTTCGCGCCGCTAAAATAGGCTGATTAACATGTTGATTGCTCTCCAATAGTCCATGTGAGTTTAATAGTAGATTAGCCTAATCATTATTCAAAGCAAAGGTAGCCAGTTTCTTACTATTACTATTGTTTAATAGGGCAACTCTTTGTTGTTCCGACATTATCATCTGCTTATTATTATTAATTATTAATATCCATGTTAGTGGTCCCGATCGAGTGTTATCAAGTGAATGGCTTAATTGGCGTCGCTTTGGCAGAGCAAGCATCTTCCTTGCAAAGTTGTTTTAATTATTCTTGGCAACTTTAAGCCCGCTTCGCAATACTAAAACCTCGTCTGAGTTTAAACCTAGCGCACACTCTCTTCACCATTGTCCTCGTATTGAATTGGATGCAATTCGCAACCACTCGACCAGTTAATTGGCGATGAAATAATGCAACTTTTCTCTCCAATTCGATTGATTTGTTAAAAATTATAACTCGCCTACGTAATTATCATGACACCTTTGTGGATCATAATTTAGGTTGAACTGCCGAGGGCAAACAATTCAATTGCTAAATCAAATGCTATTGGCAAGCGTGGAGGTAAAATATCTTGTTTACGCTGTAAAAAGAATTGATGTCTTGTAATCTCTTCAGCTAGTTTCAAGGATCCGAAGCATAATATTAAATGCCAAAATAAACTGTCATTGGATGGACACCGTTAAGTTGTTCAATTGCACTCTCTTGTTGACATCCAACCAAACTTGTTTGTGAGCTCCATGATTAGGTTGAGGTGAGTTTTTTGAGGGAAAAAAATTGCCGTGAATTATTATCACACACCATTAGTGTGTTGAGAAACGAATGGAAAGAATAGAAAATTTGAATAAGGCGCTCAATATTTGTATTTCGCAGTCGCTGCGATTACTCAACATGGCACCATATACAGAATGGAATGGAACACAAAATATATTGCATAAACGCACATGGGGCTTGAGAGAAGGCAAGGAGAGCGTCAAGTGGCTCAACAGTAGACTTAAAGTCTACTGGTAGACGTTCTCGGAAGCAGTTTCCAAACAGCATGGCGTGCAACCATCTTAACACGTCATTTATTCTCAACTAGTCTAGGAGTTAAACACAAAACTGCCAAGTTTTGATCTATTGCATTCAAGCTTATCCACACAACAACAAGTTGAATTAATTTGACGATGGATAAAAATCAAGACAACAATAATAATCATGGAGAATTTAGCGACGACGATAACACCGAAACAAACTCAAGCGTGACATCAGTAGCAAAACTATTGGACAATCCAGATATTACCCAGAGGGATGTCAATAACTTGAAAAGTTTTGGTTTTCACAACATTGAATTGGTTGCTCGCTCAAACAAGAGAAAACTTCTCGAAGTTAAAGGAATCTCGGAGCAGAAGGCGAAGAAAATTCTAAGCGAGGTCGATGCGCTATTGTCAGATGGGCTTCACCTCTGCCGCAGAGTGCTTGATAAAACACAGTAATCTCATCGAATTAACAACTGGCTCAAAAGAATTGGATTCTATCCTGGGTGGCGGAATTGAGACAGGCAGTATAACTGAAATCTACGGACAAGCCGGCAGCGGAAAATCGCAACTCTGTATGACTCTCGCAGTTACCTGTCAATTGCCGATTGCTCGTGGCGGTGCCAATGGAAAATGTATTTACATAGACACCGAAGGTGCTTTCAGGGGCGATAGGTTGAAAGAAATTGCCATCTACCACAAACTAGACCCATCCACGGTGCTCAGTAACATCTCGTTGTCGAGAGCCTACAACACAGACCATCAAATTATCCTCCTGAACGAGGCCGTGGAAATTATGTCAGACAATCGTTATGCGCTCATTATAGTTGACTCGGCTACCAATCTCTACAGGACTGATTTTTCGGGGCGCGGTGAGTTGGCTGAGAGACAGCAGCATTTAGCTAAATTTTTGCGCATCCTCCAAGAAATAACCGACGTATACGAATTCGGTGCGTAATAACCAATCAAGTTGTTGACCAAGTGAACGGAGATGAAAAGTCATCGGACTCTAAAAAACCAATAGGCGGCCATATTTTGGCCCACGCTTCAGCAACGCGCTTGTATTTGAAAAAAGACAAACACGGACAAAGAACTTGCAGAATAAATAATTCACCGTGTTTGCCTGAATCCGAAGCCAAGTTTCAAATATCGTCGCGAGGCATTTGTGATGCTAATGGAGGCCAAAATGGAGAGACAGGAATCAATTAATTCAATCCTACCAATATCTATCAATATTATAGCACGGGGAGAGTTTCATGTCTTCTCTCGAATAAGATTAAAATTAATTAAACGCAATTATCCACTCTATGATGAGCCTTATTTTTCGTGCACCAATGTTGCAGTCTAATGTCTGTGCGCGCCCGATGCGAGTGCATTGCAAACTTGCATCTTCTCTTTTAATCCTATATCTGAAATTATAGTAACTATGTGCAGCCCAACTGTTGTTGGCCGCATTATAACATTCACTGCTCTTCTTGATTGCATTGACAACAACAGCTAATTTGTAATCCAGACATAATAGTTGAAAAGTTCACCAAGTGAATCGTCGTTGAATTGCATGACGATATTCCATTTGTGAATTGAAACCACTCTTGAATTTAGCAGCGGGCAAATTGACAACGCGACGGCCAGTGTCACTGACGCGTTAATGTGGTTTTGGCTTTAAAAAAAAAAAATCCATTAACTGGAAGCCATTAGTTGGCCCGAGGCCATTTTAAAATGACCTAAACTTTTTGCTCATTTTACATAATGCTCCACTGTGAGTGAAGTGAGTGAGTGAGTGAGTGGCCAATTTTACTTGCCAACTTTTTGGTCCAGTATTAAACAAAAGTGGTTTGTTATCAGTGGCTAGATGTCATGTTCAATTTTAATTTATGGCTTGTAAAGTAAATGTACCATAGAGAGTACAAGTAATAGCCTCTATTCGAACCAATAGTTTTGTTTGCCGGCCCAATGTTGTCACTCACTTTATTCTATCCAACAAATCTTCTTTAAACAGTAAAATAGGGTAGCAAGAAAGCAATTTATTATAATGCTTCCGAGATGGGCAAATTCTTTCAATTGTTTTCGCTCTAAATTTTTATCCTCACTACAGACGTCAATTCTAACGAAAGAATACCTTATTGGACCACTTATTTCTAGTGAATTAAGCTGTGCCGCCAAGAAAAATGGTACTTGTGTATATCGTATAGAAAGAAGATTCCGCATTTCAAAAGTGCGAAATTATTCAAAAATATGGAAGAGACAATCAGCAGTGGCATGGTTTTTAAATGGTTGGATATATTTAAAGATGACCTTGGGCGCTAGAATAAAGTTTAAGCTCAACATTTAACTTCAATCTTTATATGTTAACAGAACAAAACATCTATAACAAATAAAACAAACTAATTGCACAAATAATAAAAGTTAAAGTTAACATTAAGTAATCAACTTTTGCCTGCTTGGGCCCGAATACATTGTCCTGCTCAAATTTGTTTCTACTTTCAATTAATATCCGCGCATCAACAACATCCATCCTTTTTTCCACACTAATTGATTTAAAATCACCCTCAATAGACACATTACACTTGAATTGGCCAGCGGTTGCCTCGTTCGTGTTATCCACAAAGAATTTCATTGCGTGCAAAGAATGTCCCTTGAGCTCGTAGGCGCAAATTAAACTAACCGTATCGCCAACTCTAACTACTGACGAAACCTTTAATAGTGTCACTTAATTGGAACATTATTTTCAGACGATTTATTATCCATTATTGCTTGTTGATTTGAAGCATAAAATTTTGAATGAACAAGGATTAATGGGACTCGAGTTAGTTGGTTGGCTGGCTGGCTGGCTGGCTGTATTGTTTGCATTGAATGGGAAGCAAGTTCAGTTGCTCTCTTAAAATGTCTTGTATATTTGACAAGGAAGCAAGGATAAATGCGTCTCCATATGTTCAACTTTTACCGAATTGGGCGCCAAACTTGTGGCTGTAACCACATGTGCTAAAACGCATTTTTGAATCAAGCAATTACTTACCAATTGTTAATGCCAATTTAGATTTTAATAAAACCATCAAAATAAAAATCACTTTAAGCAGCTTCATTTTGATATCCACAGTTCAGTTTCCTAAATTAATTGTTTGAGTTGGCTACAGAAAGCAATTGATTTAATACTTTGAGACTAACAACTGGACTACAAGCTGATAAAGATACAAATTCTGTTTTTATAATCTTCTTCTTATTCAAAACAAGTTTTATTTCGTTGAAACAATTCTATAGATTTTTCGCCCACATTAAAACATAAAACTCGAGCCTACTCAATTTAGTTAACTACAACAACAACAACAACAACACTAGCCTGCAAAGCAACCATTAAATGCTAGGCGCTTAGAGGAAGTAGGACAATATTGCACCATCTCACAACCACTGAGTGCACTCACAAAATTGAACTCTCAAATAAGAGAGCATGAGCAGTAAGAACTGACGACAAAGTGATGTGGGAAATACAATTATTATTGTTTATAATGAGCAATATGTATTTATTCAATACTGTATACTCTGGTGTTGTTTAAAAGAAGATAAAATCATCTGGATAGTAACAAAAATTTGCAATTATAAAAAGTGGAGTATGTCGTCGAGGCTTGCGTTTGGCACGTTGTGTAAGTGTTCGCCACATAAATATGCCAACTTGTGAGCATACTGGCAAGGCGCCGGCACTCGCACAGTTCCGGCCAATTGAAGTAATTAAAACACATTTTGAACGAAAGAAGCTGGACTCTTCCATGACAGCTGTGATTCGTCGTGAATTATATTGTAATAAGTTGGCACTACGGTTCCATGTCTAGTACTTTGGCTAACAAGATAAAAATCGTATCGCCCCCTCCTGGTAACAACTCTGTCAACCACTGTGCCCGGCGGTGGGTTCAAAAATTCATCAATGTGTCTCAAATAAAAGCGAGCTCCAATGCTCTTGTTAACTATTATAAATGTGAGCTTAATACATTGATCCAGCATCTTAACGGCTCCTCAATTTGCTTTAATTCAATACTGAAAACATGTTCAATTTGGCCGTCGCCACGCCCGTCCCGGTAAATAATTAATCGATTTGGAAATACCTGATTAAGCTCCTTGTATCTATAGAGTGATGCGCAAATATTCTCCGTTAAATGGGATGATAATTCATTGAGTCTATCGTGCGAGTCCGCCTTTGAGAACCAGCGCGAGTAGGTTTGGTTCATTGAAGCCACAAACGCTCCATAGGATCGGCCCCGATTAACAGTGTCGTGGTAAGTATCATAACCGCAAACCATTGTATTAGGCAGGGGTAGATTAATGTGCCAGGGCTCGCCGCCTAATTTGGCTGTCAATTGGATTCCAATTTTGATTGCGGCTCCTACAGCCCTCTTGTCGTCGATCATGAGCGTTGCAGTGACACATTGAGTTATTAATCCCAACTCAACTGAGGCCAATTTTTTAACCGTATCATACATTTCTCTGTTATACTTGGGCAATACAATTAAAGCTGCCGAAAAATTTCCACTTAAACATCTGATACAGGTTACATAATTTTGCGCACTATTCCCGTCCAATGTTAATATTTCAACCCTGTCTGGCTCAAGACCAACTCTATCGAAACCTCGCTTCAATTTGGCAACTATATCGTTGGATGCATTGATATTTGTTTGCGGGACAACAATAGCAATACTGAAATCATGTGGCCTCCTGGCAAGCTCATCTCTCACTAAAATTGACTCAAAGCCGCCCATTTCGTCCACCTTGGGCCAAAGATTTGGTTGATTATCAACATTGCCACCAGTTGCAATTGACTCTAGTGGCAAAAGGCGTGCCTTGATTGTAACTGGCTCTCTCTCGTATGAGTAACCCCATTGTGCTAGTTTACTTGAAACAACAGTGTTTGAGTTCAAATTGTCGAGGAAGCCTAGAAGCTGGGCAACTCTATCCTGGGCCGACATTTGTGACGCTCCAATTAAATCAGTTCTCAAACGAGTGTCGTTCTTTTGTTCTTCAGTTAGGCCAGCGATGTTGCAAAATTCTGGAACTAAATAAATATCGTGATCCTCAACTCTGGCTGCAACTTTCTATTTGGCACTACCAACAACAACGGTTGCCTTTTGTCTTTGATAATTAAATTCCATTTGTTTTGGAAATATTCCTCGTAACTTGTCTCGCGATGCAATTTTTTGTCTGTGAACTTACTCTCCGGGTTTAGATTAAAATTGACATCTTCAATTTTGTAAACATTCTTATTGTAATGAGTAATCACTAGCTTGCCAACCAATTGATGCTATTATTTCTGTCTTAAAATTCATCCTACTCCGCAATCTAATAGCTGCCATATTTTGCAACACATTCTGGTTCTGCATTAGCTTGTGGACTGCTTCAAAATTAACCATAATTTCGCCAACTGAATCGAGCGCCACCGACTCACCCCGATAAGCACGGATGGCTGTCTTGAAGCCTCGAAGTGCGCATAAATCCGGCGAGCTGCCAATTAAAATCCTCATTGCTGGATGAACAAAGGCATTTGAGGTGCTAGAGACGCGGAAGAAGCCTAGGGTAGTTAGGAAATTCTTCATGTGCATATTGTAAAGCCGATACATTTCAGCCGAGTTCCAAACAACAATTCCAACAAATTTAACAATCACTCTCATGACTGTATTTGGTTGACTCGGATGATTAACCAAATATTCGGTGATTACCTTTGCGAGCCTCTTTGGCGATCTTGCATCAGACGTGCCATCAAAGATAATTGGCGACGAGGTGAACTCTTTGCTTGTTGCCTCTTTAAACACCTGCTTCCTTAATTGGACTGATTCAATTTTTGGCTCAAAATCAACCCGATACTGGCAAATATCTCGCTTAGCCATTGGGCTTATCCTGACAAAATTGGATAATAACAAAATTTCTTTTCCGTGAGCTTGAGGACCAGCAGTAAGTGATTTAATATTTGATGGAACTGTATTTAATTCTTGGAACTTATACTGGCCCCTTCCTCTGAGCGCCCTTTCGCGCTGAATCTACAGAGCTGCCACTGCTACTACCTGATGTTCCTGGTGCCATGGCAATATTTTTTCTTGACGACTCTTCAATGCTAATTAACTTGGTAGACTCGCCTCTACCTCTGCCAGCGTTCGACGAATTAGCTCCACTCATTGTTAATTGGTTAATTGGAGTGTAGAATTAATATTTTTAATAATATTCTTTTTTTTTCTTCAATTTCGATTGATCTTGTAAAGCTAAGAAAATAAAATACATATAATTGTTGGATTAATATGTGATTCAGTGGTGTGTGCGCTTCAGTGTCACGACTTTTGCGTAATAAGTGAACGAATAGTGAAGCTCAAGAATAGTGTGTTGGGAGAATCATTTCAACTTGGAACCACAACTCGTGCGTGTGCGTGTGCGCGTGCTTTCCAATAGAGTGAACAATAAAATTTCAATGACAACTGTCAACTGCTTGCTAGCATTTGAGCCAACTATTGAGTTTGCAATCTGTAAATAAGCCACAAAATCAAAGATTTAACTCCTAAATTGAAATATCAACTTCTTCTTCTCCTTCAATAAACATTGGTGTCGATAGTTGGCCAATGTTTTTATTTAATCCAATACCACGATGACTGGCCATAACTAGAACAAGTGCGCATAGGTCATCATTCGAGAATTCGACAAATAAGCACACAGCCATACAATAAATTTTTGCAATAAAAGTAAAAGATTTGATTATAACTTCAATTGATTCCTCTTGATCGGTATTTAGTTCAACCTTATCTAAATTAAACAAATATACTTAGATAAGGCAACTAAGCAATAATTTTTTCCCTCTTGCCTCTCGATCAATTGGACATGTAGTGAATAAAATCGTTTTAATACATTGTAAGGCCCGTAGATTTGGGTTAATCAAATGTTAGCTCTTTGTCCAAAAACTGCTCCATCTCGGTAGTGTATTCTGGCGAAGATTGAACTATTTTACAAAGTATAGGGCGCAACTTGATGCACTTTTGCTCAAGTTCACTAATTAACTTGAGTCTACAATCTCTCAATTCAATTGTTGGATCTCTTGGCGTTGTAATTCCAATAAAAGCTTGCGCTCAGCAATCTTTTCTCTCTTGCTTCCCTTTTTACGCAAACTTTGTGGAGGAACTTTTGGTGATTGTTTCACTAATACCGGAGCTTCTTGGTGTTGTTTAATCTCAAGCTTGGGAATATTGTCGCGAGATGATAAGGTAAGCGAGGGCCGATAATGTTTACACTCGAAGTTATCTGATTGTTGCATAATGTTCACGCTTGGCTCCAGTTTGATTTGTGGCAAGATTATATTTAGAGTATCTTGATATGTCTAACAATGATTCTCATTGGAATTTAACTCTCCAATTCTATAATTATTATTATCATTATTATAGATTTGTGAACAAAATAAAGCCTCGTCCGGACTAAGCTCATTTGGATTGGCCAATTTAATTAACGTGGGCGATTCTAGTTTTAAAACATCGTTTAGGAGGAAATTTTGTAAGCGGGACACTTTTAATATTGTAAATAATGGATAAATAATAATGAATTTAAGTCAGCTGAAATAGAGTAAATTGTTTGAGAGAATAGTAAATATAAAAGTTGTTTATAACTAAACAATAAATGTATGCCAAGTTATTGAAATGTAAAGAGTCTAAACATCTTGAAACTCGTTATTTTTCTCTCACACGCCGTATTGCTTTTATCGCGCACGCGTGTTGCATAAAGAGTTCGCCACTGTGAGCTATGCACAAGTGTGCTTGCAATATGTGATCGATAAAACACTTGAAAATATCTCTACCCAAATATCAACTCTTGAATTATTTCATTTTCTTAGCTTTACAAAGTCATAATTATAACCAACAGGTAACATTTTACATATTAATTGCGCTGCAAAATTTCCACAACATCAAGTACCAAAAGACAATGAGTACAACAAATGATTGTGAAAATGAACCTAGACAAGTCGAGGAGGCGGCAGTAAATAATGGTGACGGCGGAATTATTCAAACTGGTAACAAAAATCGCAATGGACCATTGAGAGCCCAAGAAAATGAGCTTGGCGCTAGGGGCGACGAGCATCGATTTTCATTCCAACCAGACGAAGTGAATCTCAAAGCTGACGGGCAGCTCAAATGCGATCAAGGTGTAAATTTCAATTGCTCGAATCGAATTGAAGTCGATATTTTGTGTGCCGATATTAAACCTACGGGTATTTTTCCGACATAATAACAAGCGAATTATTGCTAACGAACATAGAAAAAGCTGGTTACAAGAAAATGACACCGCTCCAATGTTTATACCATTCCAGCACTAGCGCAGGGTTACGATATTGTTGGCTGCGCTCAAACTGGATCCGGCAAGACAGCCGCCTTCCTTTTGCCAGTACTCCAAACAATTCTCAACAAGACCAAGCATCTGAACCTGCAATTTGATCAAAACTCCAAAAACCCGTTTGTATCGTCTTGGCTCCCACTAGAGATTTTGCCAAAGATATCTTCTTTGAGACCAAACAATTGGCCGAAGGTTCCTCTATTAGGTGCCAATTAATTCACGGCGACACGGCAACCGACTACTCGTCGCCTCCAAGATCTGAAAAAGCAAACACAAATCATATTCTCGTATCAACGCCAAAATATTTGAACCAATTTATCGCCCGTGACTGGATTAGTTTGGAAAATTTAAAATATCTTATTATTGACAATTGTGATCGACCCACAGACAATGCATTTGTTGTTGAAATGAAATCTCTATTCACACACAAATCAATGCCGTCGAAGGCAAACGACAAACTATGCTCCTCAGTGCTACTTTTGGACAAGACGCACGCTCTATTGCCAAGAAATTCATGAAACCGAATTACCTAATGGTCACCGTTAAAATAGTGAGCGCCGCAAATGAGGGTGATATTAAACATGAGTGTGAAAACGTGAAGCCTTCGGAAAAGAAGCGGGAATTGAAGAATATTATTTTCGAGCTGAAACCAGAGGAGCGCGTTGTTGTTTTCACTGAAACAAGAGCAAGTAATGATGTAATTGCCGGCTTTCTAAGCTCAAACGGTGTAGACTGTGTTAGCATTCATGGAGATCTTGACACGTCGCAACGAGACCAAGCGTTAAATGAATTTAAGCGAGGAGTTAAGAAATGTTTAATCGCTAGCCCAGTTGCGGAGTGCGGCCTGGACTTGCCAAGAGTAACTATGGTAATGAACTACGATGCAACTAAGGAAATCGACAATCACATACAAATGATTGGTAGTAGTGATCGAGTAGAGAACGATGGGGAGGGTTTTAATTTTTTCAACCCCGATCATAGCACTGAAATCATTGATAGAATGTCAAAAACTTTAAACAAGCGCAAGAACAAGTTCAGACTTTTAGACAACACCAGCGATGCACCAGGATATAGTGGTGGTCTCGAAAGAGATGCCAATAATGTCAGCAATACAAGTAATTGTGGCGGAGGAATACGCCAGGAGATAAAAAATTTGGACGAATATTTTAACAGGATTAATCAACAAAAGCGGAAGATTGATTGGGAAAATGAAGCAACAGAGACAAAAATACGCCAAGACAAGAGAAGAATAATTGAAGAAGAATTTAAAAAGATGACTGAATTCACAAGAGCCTACAGGTATATTTTTACTCAATCAAATGAAGCTAACAGTTCAAAAGAGAGTGAGAGACAGAATTAATGGACTTACAAAGGAGGGTAAAAGATAAATTTGACAAACTTATGAAAAGAGAGGATGATATCATCACATGATACAATATAAAACTTTTAATTGTTCCCGGCAAAAATGGTGGCGACAATCGCACCATTGTTACCTTTACGACGCAATGGTAATGTTGGATTCTTCTTTACCACAATAAACTCTCTTGCTTGGTTAGTTTGAGCACTAACCAGCAAAAAGTTTTAATTATTTCTATTACCACTTTCCATTCTTCTTTTGTGCTCATCGTCCAAATCGATATTTCTATTGTCCTACGTACTCCTCAATAGTTTCTAGCAATCGTATGCTGATCTCGTGAGTGCCCATGACTTTCAAGCAAACTAGTTGCTTGAGAGCTCATATTGCGCAACAATTAATTGCTGTATACAATGCGATGGTCTCAATCCAAAACAACTCACGTCTTGCCAAAGTTTAACTCGAAAATCGTCCGCGTAACAAGCTTTAATTGTGCAATATTGTTTTTAACCTCGACACAAGCTCTTCCAACGCATCTTCAATCATTTTGTACTTTAATTCAACCATTTCTCGCGAAACACTTTCACTTCCATCCAAAGGTTGAGATTGCTCGCATTTCGCATCTGAGCCTGGCTCCCGACCACCAATTCGAGACTCGTTAAAATGTTGCTCCTCGAGATTACCTTTATTTCATCAGACCGTGTTCCACGAATTGTGGACATCTCGTTGATAAATGTTTCCAAATCAGACCAAGTGTCTCGGATTTTCGCCATCAAATCTGTTTTAAATCTCGGATCCATTTAGGCGTCGCTTGATAATAATAATAATAATAATAATAATAATAAGATTGTTGTGATAATAGGATCTATTTTTGTACAAATGATTCAAATCTAAATACAACCAAACTGTGGCAAACTTTGTCTTGGAGTGTTTGAGAATTACACGCGCACACGTGTGTTTTTGAAGTTTCAGGCGCCAGGTTAAAAAATTGCCAATGCATACATCCAATATATAACATAATAAACAAACTTGTTTTGTGCCTCGACGGACTGAAATTATGTTAATTTTTAATATTGTTGTATATAACTTTATCAGCATCTGAAAACTCTGGCCAAAACCAACTTTTACCTCAATTTATGAGCTCCATCCAGGCTAAGAGTTATTTGCAGCACTCACACGTGTCTACTCGCAACATCCCGCACGCTCGAATCCCGATCCCGCAAAGGGAATGTTATCTGGCGCAATAAAAAAAATAATCAACCATAGAATTGATGGGAATTTCGAATTTAGCACGCCGATATGCGGAACCGCGTATGGGCGTAAAAAAATTCCCGCTGACATAACTAATTACTCGATGCTGGATAATTATTTTTTCGCCGCCCGCCGCCTGCGCTAAGCAACGGGAGCGTAGCGGAGCGGGAAGCAGTAAAGCTATTAATTTACTCAAAAAACATAAGTGAATAAGCACTCTCAATAATGTGTAATGAGCTCTTGTTTGTTTCCAAAACAAAACTTCCGTTACTGGTCAAGTTTAATTTGTAGGAGGGGCAGCAGTGGCGGAGGCAACAACAACAACAACATTTTTATCAACACCCTGTGGAGCAATCTTATGCGATTCGTGGTCGCGCAAATAGAGTCGCGCAAAATAGGGATCTAAATTGATGAATTCCACTTGGGCAACTGGTTTGCGCAAAGTTGCACCTGTTAAAGTGTCACCTGAACGCTTGAGCGTATTTAAACTACCTGCTGCGTTTGTCTGCCGTTCAATGGGCCACAAATTATAGTATAAAATTCTGCTCGAACTTATAATTAAATTGATCAACTTATTCCCCTGAACTGATAAATCCTCAACATCCTTTTGTTTTTTGTTTACATAAGTGGGGCGCCAAGCGAGATTGATTAGATTTTTAAATTTAAAAATATGGGTCGAGCTCAAATGTTTATCATAACTAACTTACCTCTCGGACCTCAATTGCGTTGGCCAAACAAGTTGTTAAAATCAATATAACAGCTACTAACTTCATGTTTACTACTTTTATCTGGCGCCCTTCAAGTGTGCAAATTTTATTTATTTTTCACTCAAGAAACTTTCTAGCGAGAAAATTTAACAGCGAGACTAAATTCGAAACGTTCTCTATAGAGAAAAAATCCTTCGAATCTAGAATCTAAAAAAATTAGCGTTCGTGAAATAAAATGAAGGTTTTTAAATTAAATAAGAGTGATTATAATAAAACTCTACTGTAACATAATTGATTTAACTTACAAGCTACAAACTAGTGTGCTCTCTCAACGATGGAGACGGGTATTAAAGCTTGCGTGTCTTTCGTGCGTGTTGTGCGAATCCGTACCGGCCGCCGGCGTTTGCGCTCATCACTAATCTGATCGTACTATTGCCCAGAGCACTGTTTAAACTTTAAAGGCAAAACTTTTCGGGCATCATACATCGTTCACTTTTAGCCGGCATGCCAGCCGGCAGACTGCGCCCAACACTATGCCGCGCTCAAAAACACATGCTAAATTTATACTATACTGTAATCAGCACTTCGATTCTATTTGTTTATTTCTTAAATGATATTTTGTTCAAGTTTTGAAAGTTTAATTGAATTTTATGCTTGCCAAACGCAAAAACTTTGACTCGAGTTTGAATTAAAATTGACGAATTTTATTTGTATGTCATAATATTGAATTTAAATGATTATTACTAAAGTGGAAAGAATTATCTTGTTATAATGGTACGCTTCTGTTGCTTGAGGACAAAGAGCTGGAAGTACTTCCTGATTCATATTGTATGCCTAGCTTAAGCATAAGTTCGCTAAAATCAATTCTAGCTGACGGCAAAAAGATCCTAAGATCATTTTTGCTGTCCCTATGAGACCTAATCTCGACCAGTCCCCAGTTGGCGAGTGCGAGAAAAATTGTAAGACTAAAGTTATCCTGATAAAGCTTCTCGTCATTTTCATTGGCAAATTGGTGAAAATTGTTGAGACGAAATGATTGTTTCCAGACACCAAGTTTTAGTCCCTCATGACCAGCCTTTCTAATCAGTAACAGGCTCTTTTGATAGAGGCCTGAAACTAATGCCTGGGTAACAATACGATCAGCGTTAATATTGGATAATTTAAGGCTAGCGCCTGTAAGATCATCATACGTATTTAATGTTCCGTCAAAAACGAGAGCCTCTTGGCCATCGTCTGTTTGTTCCTTCACAAAGAATAACTCGAAACACTCCGTTACCAGTTGTTCATGTGAGAAAGCGTTGAAAAGCTTTCTCTCTCGCGAGCCAACAATCATGTTCATGTCAGAAATAGGAATTCCATCTGGAAATTTGCTCAGTTTGCTCAGGATTGATTTTGATGTGAAATGTGCCTCCATCATATCATTGTTACATGCATTCTCATATGGACTCTCAGCTATCTTGACTTCTTCCTCTCGTAAGCTCAATAGTTCACTAAAATTAGTCCACAAAACGGCATTTTCCAATGGGTCAAATAATAAATCCGAGTGCCCTCTTCGAGCTGGATTATCTCCACCGCATGTCAAAACACTTGTCTGTGGCACGATTGTCATTCTCATTTTGTCCAGTTGAAGATAATATATTGGGCGCACTCCTCAATGATAACTTGCATTCCAGGTCTCTCGAGGACATTTTTACCAGATCACACAATTCTTCAAAATACCCAATTAAACCGTTGCTGAATCCGAGCGAAAAGGCATCGAAAGCTCCAAATTCTTCCCCATATGTTCGTTCGTAAAACATTGAGAACGAAATAATTGGCATCGGTTCAACGATGCCTAAAACATGTTTGGTTCGCTCAATGAGGTCGTTTGGTATCATTCTCCCAATAAGTGCTTTACATTGACATTGTCCTGAGTTCTTTTCGAGTCCCATTTTGATTAATTATTAAAAACTTGACACTATTGTAGATTATCTGTGAACAGTTTAATTTAATTTTGATGTCATCCGAGTGAGTACATAAACTAAACTGAAGGAGAGCTCAAGACATGCAAGCATTTATAGCTGCTATGTCGGCTGCCAAATACGCCCAACTCTTTTCTGGTAATACTGTTTTGCGGAGCACTGCCGCTAGGCAAAACTTTTCCAACATCGTAGATGGTACAATTTCCGCCCGCTACAACGTGACAAATTTTGCCCAGCACTAACATGAATATTGTTTACACTCGATAGAACGAGGAATTAAATGCAGGCGACTGGCCGGCTGGCCGAATCAGTCTTTTTGATCGCGTTTTATTTATTTTCGCCACCATCATCAGATAAGTATCTGATTTTGAATTAGTGTTGGGCAAATCCGTGCCGGCCGGCCGGCCGGCCGGCCGGCCGGCGTTTGCGCTCATCACTAATCTGATCGGTACTATTGCCCAGAGCACTGTTTAAACTTTAAAGGCAAAACTTTTCGGGCATCATACATCGTACACTTTTCGCCGGCCGGCCAGCCGGCCGGCACGGATTTGCCCAACAATATTTTAAATTATATACAAAAGTTTAAATCTAAGCACATGCTGACCGCGGTCCGCGGTGTTGGGTTTTACCAAATGCACCGCACGTGTGTATTAGCAGCAACAGGCACGCCTGTGAGGCACAATAAAGTGAATTTGGGCAATTTCTCTTACTTCTCTTCATTTCTCAGCCAGTGCCACTGGAATAATTTTTACATTTTATTTATAAGAGATAAACTCATCTCCATTCAAAACAAACAAAATGGCTCGACAAAGGATAAACAAGCAACCAATGACAATTACACCCTTCTCATGGGATCTGTATTTGAAAATTAAACCGCCGAGGTGGCTCCCAGGGAAGCGTTTATGCAATGTACAGAGCTTAAACTAATAAATTACTTCAAGCCCAACATGAAATTGGAGGCCAGGGACCCGAGAAACCAGACTGCCTGGTGTTTAGCCACCATTGTTAGCTGTGAGGGCTTACGGATTAGAGCCAGGTTTGATGGCGCTGACAACAAGAGTGATTTTTTTGAGCTAATAAACTCGGAGAATATCAGGAGAGTTGGCTCTAGGCCGGACGAGTTGTTGTCGCCGCCACTTGCGTACAGGAACAGCCACTCAACATATGGAAAATTTGTTAAAAATATTATTGACAATCCTCTGAGTATACTTGCGCCAAAGGTTTGCTTTTATCCAGTGCCCCAGAGGCCGGAAACAAACTTGTTCAAGGAGGGCATGAAACTGGAGGCGATTGACCGTAAGAATCCTCAAATCATTTGCCCGGCCACGATTGGTGCAGTGAAAGGATTTGATGTTACAATAACTTTTGACGGTTGGAGAGAAGGCTCGTTCGATTGTGTGCAAATATTACTCGAGGGAATTGTTTCCCATTAATTGGTGTAGAGATACTGCCTACTACAACTTTGCCTGTCCAGACAACTGGGACGAGACAGTAGCTTGTTCATGGAGTAGCCCGCCCTTGGGGGCAAATGGTAAGCAAATTAAAGGGCTAAAAAAGATGAACAAACCAAAGCATCACAGCAGGGGGGTAGAAGGTGGGGCGCCGTGTAAAGAGATAACTTTGAATTTAAAGCAACCAGTGACAAGAGAGCAACTACTACAAAACAATTAACGAGCTAAGTGTGAGCGATATTACCAATATTATCAGGGAAACTCGCGACCCCAACTTGGTGAAACACGTAGACACTATTGTTTCCCATGAAATAGATGGCAAAGCCTTGGCCTTGATGACACTAGAAGTATTGACTACTCACATGGGATTCAAAATTGGGCCCGCTCTCAAAGTTAAAAAATTGGCCGACAAATTGAAGTGAATTCGTGGTGGCACACGGGCGGAAGTTGGCTTAATTAACGAGGATGAACAATTGGTGAGGCAAAAATTATTTGCCTCATGCGTTGAACCAACCGAAGCGAGGCCCTGATGATTATTTAAAAAATAAATGTCGATTAATAATGTAACGATTCCATTTTAACACCATTCCCACTTTGATACAATCGTTTACCTGAAAATTACAATTCTTTAAAGAGACTTCAAAGTCCGCGCGTGATGCGCACAAACGCGTTTCGCGATTCTCAGGTAACCGATTGTATTGTTGCCTCCTGCCCGCTGCCTGCACTGAACGACTAGCGGTAAGCGCTCGCAACTCGAACAACATGTGCGCAAGGCTGGCAAAGCATTGGCACTCCGCGTGTGCAACAATTCTTCAAGGAAATTCGCTCGCCAGTTGCAACCACACCACAAAATTAAAATATTAAAAATGGATATTATCTCTATTAACGTAGATAGGTGTCGTAAATCACTGAGAGAACTTGGTGATCAAGTTCAAGTGATTCGACCGCTCGCGGTGATGATTCAGGACATTCCGATTAATTACGATAATTTTGGAGAAATAGCAGAAAATTACCATGTATTCCAAATACCGGCAGGAGAGAAAGGTAAAGAAAACGGAGTTGCCATACTTGTTCGGCCTGGAGTTAAGTGTTTAGAAATTAGTCGTTATGGAAATAAAAAATCTCCAGCCTTGTGTGTGGAAATTCAAATAGATGGCACCAGTAAAAAATTTTTATTGGTTAGTGTATATTTATCATGTTCAGCCACTTATTCAGAGCTAGAGAGTTTGTTGAATTGGATAGGAACCCATGCATTGGATTGGGAACAAGAGAATGACATGAACAAGAAGAAGCAGAACGAACTTCGTAATACAATTATCATGGGTGACTTGAATGCCCGTTCGCTCAGTTGGATGCCAGCCTGGTTGAGTATCAAATTCGAAAATGGTGGGGAGATACCAAAAAACATTATAATAGATCATTCTCACGTGGTAGGACAATAAATAGTTGGTTATATAAGTACGGGTTGAATATTTTGAACAAAATTGACTCAGGATACACGTGTTGCGCATGCAACTCTACCTCATACATCGATTTGGCGTTTGTTGGCAGACATGCCTTTAGAATATGGCGCGATTTCTCTGTAATTGACATCAAGACTGGCCAAACACCAACTGTCAGCGCCAGTGTTGATGCCGATGCTGATGCCACAGGTAACAGCACAGGTAAAAGCGAGGGTTCAACAGTGCACAACATGCTACACATTAGAACGAGAAAAGCAATTGAACTCACTCAAGCACTCAGTTACAATGTTAAAAAAATTGAATGTAAACATTTTGATAAATTGAGAAAGAATACCCAACAGTTTTGTGCGAGAGGCTGGGATAGGCAAGGCAACGATGATAATGTTAAAAGATTGATGAACAAATTGGTCTCAGAATTGCTGGATTGTCTCATCGAGCTTCAAGGGGAAATAAGAAAGAGACATCAAAACACTGAGGAGCGATACGTCGGCCAGACTAGACGATTCAAAGATATCATGGAACAATTGGAGTATCAAAAAGAGCTAGCCAGCGATCCAATTAAAGCTCTCAGAAAGAAAAAGGGAATAAAGGTGGGAAACCTATTGAAATTTCATACGATAAACAAGAGGAGATGAAACTAGAGGCTGAAATCAGTTGCGAAAGATTGAAGAGAAAAATTATAAAATCTATTGATATAGATGCCAAGATTGTGTTTGAGTACGAGAAAAATGTACGTGAATTCGTGGTGGGGGAGGAGGAAGAGGTAGTTGAGCAAGAGTTGCCGGATGCTGAGATTGCCACCAACGACCGGATTGACAGTTTATCTACAAATCAACTTTATGATCTACTCGAGAGTAAATTTCCGTTCAAGGAACGAAATTTACACCAATTATTCAACGAAAATTTCAAGAGTCGTAGACCAAAACGAATAATATTGAATGAACAAGAAATTGATGCAGCGATGGGCGAAATAGCAAACAGTAAATTGACTGGCCCCGATGGAATCGTCATGAAAGTTTTCAACGCCTCTTACACCCATGTTAGAGATGTTGTTCACACCATTTGCAGGATGTCTTTTTGGTTGTACCAAGTTCCGGAACAATTGAACACTGCTCTGGGCAGGTTGATACCAAAAGACGACCAGAAGAAGTACAGAGTTGTGCAAACGTCGTCGCCGTTACTTGCGCTCTTGGAGCGAATCGCTCTCCATAGAATTGAATATGCAATAGAGGTTAAAAAAGGCTTTAGTCCTCACCAATTTGCTTATACTCCAAATAGAGATAGAAATGATTTAGTGATGCGAATTATTGAACACGTGATGATAAATGAGATGCGGACCAAGAAAACATACCACGCACCTGCTTCAACAATTGTTTTCAAATTGGACATTGCAAGTGCGTTCGATAGCGTTAATCAAGACTTCTTGATTGAGAAGTTATTTAAGAAACTGAACAACGAGCCAATCGGGTTTTGGGTGGCCAATTACTTGAAGAATAAAAGAATAAAATTTGACCAAATTGAAGCAAATTTCCAATCTGCAAAGGGGTACCTCAGGGATCGAGTCTGGGACCAATCCTCTGGAATTTTGCTCTAAACGAGCTCCACATCGATGTGTTCAAAGAACTCAAACCCGAGTTCAGGGAGCGAATGGAGCTGTTGATGTATGCGGATGATATTTTTTTAATATATAATTGGAAATACATTAATGGCGGAAATGCTATAAAGAACCAGCAGCAACAGAAACATTTATACAAGAGACACTAGACAAAATAATACATTGTCTTGGTTCGATGGAGATGCAGCTTAATTTGGAGAAGAGCCAAATGATATCGTTCAGATCAGGGAGAGATAAAGGAAAGGAAGAATATAATGAATACATGTTGAATGGAGAGCTCATAAAGGAAGTGAAATTGATGAACGTTTTGGGCGTGCCTCTGAAATATGACCTTTTGGATGCAAAAAGCGGAGGAACTTTAAATCACGAGCTCGAAAAGAGATGCAACCAGTTGTACCTCCAAACATACAAAAATTGTACAATTTAACAAAGCTTAAAGTAATCGAGAGAGCAAGTCAATGGCACCACTTGATCAGAATACATTTAACCAACCCCATAGTTAACGCTTACCTACCTCTATTGTTGATAAAAACACCTGGTCTCGAAAAAACATGCGAAACGCTATTGAGACAATCGCTGCGCACGACATTCGATTGGTCCATGGAAGTGAGCTGGGAATTGATTCAATTGTTGACCAAGACACCGACAGTGGGGTACCTTGTGAAGAAATGGTTTGATGGCAAGATTGCAAGTACAGATGGTACGTGGTTTGAAACGGCTAAAATGTTTCTCGAATGTAAACAGTTGCATCGCGAGGCTTTAGATAAGGAAAAAAAATCGAGAGTCGAGAAGAAAGAGGGATCAAAAGATGAAAAACCTACAAGACAATATGAGAGAATATTGCAAGCTGAAGATTGTGCGAGAAGACAGGCGAAAAGCAAGCCAATCGAACCTCTAGCCTTGCCAGCTGGCCGCCAGTTCAATGATAGGACAAAAATTCTGAGGGTCCAAACTTTTGAGAAATAAACATACGAGAAAACTTTTATGTTATAAAAGAGCGCAGAGACAATTCAAATGGGATTTGTTTGAAGGAAAAGATTGGAATTGTGGGTGCAATTTCGGTGAACCATGAAACCAATCCTATTACATACTATAACACTATTGCACTTCTCTATTATATTGTAGAAGTAAGTAAAAATACTAAGCAACTTGTTCTACAAGAAAATTCCAGCCTCTTGGCCGCACTTATGAATTTAAACAGTCGAAAATCTGCCATAATAAGCTTGCGTGATAAATTAATCCAAAAAGGATGGGTAATATTTACTGCGCCCAAGGATGTAATTGCAGCAGATCAAATTTATGATCTAATCAAGGGCAAAATTAAAAAAATTCGAGAAAATGTGCCTGTTGTGAAGAAGATAAGAAAAACGGAACCACATGATTTCAAGCAACACCACACAACAACAACTCGAGCACTGTGCGAAAACATTAAACCGTGGCAACATATACCACCCCACTGGATTAGATCACGAGAAATGTTTTTGATGTCCGGATTCAACATGAACCATGGTGAAATCGAACACGCCAGGCTCGAAGACGGCCAAATGCCACAGGTTGCTCTGATCGCAGATGCATAACAAGCAACATGAATAATTTCATGTTGCACCGTATTTTCTACTGCCCCAGGTACAAAGAGAAACGGGAAAAATACGAGAAAGATCATGGGCCGCTGGCCGTAGGTGAAATGGACAAAACAATCTCCAGTTATACAAAAAGGAAAGAGTTGTTTCAATTTATAGACGATTGTTCAGAGGATTTAAATTCTCGTCGAAGGAAGTCTTGCGATGATAATGATGGAGACTCCAATAGGCGAAGCAAGCGCCACGGCTAGCCCAAAATAAATCCTTCTAGGACTGCTAAACAGAGCAAGAGCTTTGGCTTTCACTTGGTTTAAGTCTCCAGCTTGATATTATTGAAGCGAAAATTGCGCTGCTTGATTGCATAATCCACTTTTTTAATACCACAAACTCTGCCTTTACTTTGATGTTTATTCCTACGTTACTCTATCTATTCTATTCTCTAATGCGACAATTATGATGACCATGAAATTGGATATATGCGAGCTGGCAGATGGGAGAGGCTAACTCGCAAAGAGGAAGAGGATTTGATAAACTCAAGTCATTAGCCTGATTGATCTTTGCGTGTGGTGTGTTTTGTTCGCCAGGTAGCAATTTATTAGTTCATCGCAAGCAGTTATTTTATCAATAGCTGCTTTCGATAGATTGCAAATAAAGTCTAGGAAAAATACTTTTTTTATCTCCTTTCCTTTATATTTCTATTTCAGTGCACACGAATTCGTCATCTACCTGCAACTTTTCACTTCATCAATTGTTTGTTATCTACATGAGAAGTAAAATAGTAGCAAAAGGGAACATAAATCGGATTAATAAATTGACAAATATTTATTTTCAATAAATTTATTAGCAAATAGCGAGATTCTTTATACGCAATAAGTAAACAATGGCCAACAATGACCAACCTCGCATTGCTCTTTCACTAGCAACTCGATACATTTGTTCAGAGAAACAAATTGTTGTTTAGAAAAGAGACAAGATGTCGTTGTTGTTGTTGTTGTTGTTTTGGTTCTCAATTGGTCAAATTTGACGAGATGAAAACGACAAATACAATCTTGAAGCCTTCAAGTTGTCAGTCAGCTCCCAATATTCTCTTTTTCAGCTAACTTGAGATTTCACTGGCTCCATTTGAGAAAAGAGTTCTAATTTGGCGCTCTATCCTCAAATTCTCACTCATTGCTCATTGCTGTGAACAAATCAATCAAATAACAGTGTGAAAGTGCTCGCCATTTTCTTGATTAATAGGGTTCATACTTTTAGGCATTGAACAAGAATGCTGAAGAATCACTCATCTTTCTAAAATCTATTTGTTAGATGAAAAGTTATTTCACTCAAAGTTAGATGGATATTGCTACTCGCTGCTTAAACTGCTACTTATTTGATTGAGGGCTTTAATTTGAGGCCTCTTTGGCAGTATAAGTTTTCGCCAAGACGACGTTTTGACATTTTGAGTTTAGCGCGCGCGCCTTTTTGAAGGTTGCGCAAAGCAAGCCTTTCATTAGCTTACTGGTGCGCCATAGCGAACTTGTGAGAATTTGCACAAAAGTGTCTGCTATTTGTACTGCTATAAGTGCGAGTTGGTCGTCATAATCACTATAAATATATATATTTATGTAATCATGGCGACAAAATTGAAATCCCTTTCACTCCACATTTGAAAGCTATAATCAAAAAGTCAAATCCATTCATCTCATCTAATGTGCACGACATTTCAACTAAAGAAGAGAGAGAGAGAGAGAGGGATTTTTGGGAAAAATTCTCTCAACTTTGGAAACCAGAGCTAAATTCGCAAGTGTATTTGTTAGGAGAGTTTAAAAATTCTACTTTCCCCTTTCATCCGTCCGTTAATTTATTGTTAATCGTTGTGCGTGTTTGTTGTTTATCTGCCGCCCTCAAACAACATATACAGAGCTCAGAGGTTTTTATCATCGGTTGAATAGATTTCTCAAACCTACAAACAAAAGCTAACTGTATCATCAATGGAATTTTTCTCTGCTTACAACACACAAGCTTCATTCATTTGATGTTGAAAGGTTTCATTGCCAGCCATCATCAGCGGCAAATCCAGCGGCAACTTTATAGAACGGCAACAAGAGCATAAATGGAGTTATATCAAAGCGAATAGGAAGCATTTAAACTCACTCATCTCTTTAAGCAAGAGAGAGAAAGGGAGAGAGATAATCCATTTTTCAGGCGACTGATGAAACCAAGGAGCTACTGTCGCTGCGTTAGGAGAGAGCCCAGGAGTTGAAAGCTTGGATTTAGGGAGACACACATCTAGAAGGCATGTTATATAGAAAAAGAAGAAGTAGAAGAAGGCTTGAAGCAGTTTCATTGCCAAGCTGATGATGATCATTATTATTATGATTATTATGATGACATTGCATCGCCTTCCTAACTACGCATTCATTAGTGTGCCAGGCTTTGGTATTAGATCAGTCAACCTTTTAAATCTAAACCAACTCCTTCACTACATTGGAGGATATAAGGAGGAGAAAGAATTGGCATTAAGAGTGAGAGGAGATTGTTAAACATTGCGACAAAACTAAATGGTTCATCTAAACTAAAAATATGATTCAGTTTCTTCCTTGACCATCATTCTTATTCTATGATGTTTTTGAGAAGAACTTTAATGTTTTGAGCACGAATTTCCTAATTGATACATCTGCATTTACAGCCGCCCCGTTCAAAAGTTCTCATAACATTCGAGCTTAAATTTACTAGTTAGTATGTGCGAATTGAGCTAACATGATATAAAAACATCAAGACGGTCGTTTTGGGCAACACAACTTTGCACACTTACAATCTTCTCAAGTCCAAATGAACTTCCCTCCTCCAAATGTAATGACCATTCGCAACAAAACCATTGGCCAGAAATTTAATTGTCGCCTAAGAAATAGAAAAGTTGTGGGCGTCTGGAAACCAACAAAAAGACTGCAAGGGCTGACTTCGAAGAGGAGCGGAAATCGAGTGATAAGAATGACAACTAGACTGGCCTCTCTTTTAGTTAGTTGCTATGTAGAAGATACAAGAGAGTTTTTGGGGCGTTTATTAAGCTTCATGAGAGAGAGAGAGAGAAAATTTTGCTTTGATAAAAGAATAATTAATAAGAGGAAGTTCTCTTTCTCTCTTTCTTTTCATGAGTTTTATTTGGTTGACAAACTAACCAAACAACCGGCTGCTTGTTTCCGATTATTTTGTTTGTGCAGCAACTCAATGCGCTTAAAAGGGAAGAATTTGAAAAGCGCGTGCTTGTGTGTGTGATACATACAGCGGCACTTCCGGCAACTAAGTAGAAGATTTGCTGGTCGATGATGATCTATTTTATCACCAAACTCAAACGACAATTCAAGAAAAGTGGAACTTGTGCGAAAAAATTTTTAGTTCCAAATTGGTGGCCTCTTGGTAGCCTCTGATATAATTAATATTTGCTCTCAAGTGAAGCCAGATTGACATAGAGTAAAATCTTATAGCAAAATCAATGGAGAGACGACAAGTAGATCAAGCAGGTGAGCTGTTGGCGGAAACAAGCACGTGGACAGTGTAGTTACCGCAACTAAGCAACTTGGTGCAGCTGTCGCTGTCACGTTTGTGGCCAACCCACTTGTGCTGTTAGTTGAAAGGAGTTGATTATTAATATTATTATTCCTCGCCAAGAGTCTTCTCAAGATCTAAAGATATAATAACAAGAGCGAGGCATTTGTTGTGTTGCTCGAACGCAGACGACGTTTATGACTTTTCTTTGTGTAATATCCCTCTTCTTAGGCTAGAAATATAAGACGTCCAGGCAGATTAAGGATAAGTTTGGTGACGGAAGTAGCAGCAAGCAAAAGTTGGACGCTTGTTAGAGGTTGTTGTTGGCATTGTTCTCTTCACTTGCGCGACCATTTCTACAGTTGTCCCAAATTATTGCTCTAGCTGCTGACCAAATTACAAGCTTGCCAAGCTTGGTGTTGTATCTGTTGTTGCCCATACAGACTAGACTAGACTAAACTAAACTAAACGGAACCAAACTTGAACTAAACACCATTGAACAGGATTGATTTTTACTCCATTCAAGTGTACGAGCAAAATGACTCAGTTTGCTTAGTACGTGTTTCCGAATTAAAATTCCAGCTTAGAATTGTTTTTATCCTTATTGTGCTTGTTGTTAGTCAGGCAGGCAGCCAGCTGAAGGGATCCAATATCACGAGTTGGGATAAATTTCAATCGTTTGTCTAGTGGTGCTATATAACGTTTATTTAAGCAGAGTCAGAGAGCGTTGATTGGATTGGATTGGATTCAGATGGTCCAGCCCATTTGAAGCCAACTTGCTAATGTGGTCTGTGTGAGTGTCTGGTTCATATGATGACGTGTCAGCATTTAAGTCGTTATTGTTGTTGTTGTTGTTGTTGTTGTCATTAGATATTGAACACTAAACCAATTGCTCGTCCAATGAGTTGTTGGTGAATTGGCGAACCTCAATCATCTAGTTTCAATGATTGCTCTCGCTGCTCTCTCTTCCTTTTCCTTTCAGAATAAAGTTTGTCCCACCAAACACCATCTTCAGCTCCTGCTCTTTCTTTCACATTGCATCTGGATTGCATTAAATTTAGTTGGTACAGATGCTAAGCTCAAACTGCTTGACACAACACTGACAAAGATGAATGATGATTCAGCTTCCAGATTTAGCTATATATAAATTTGGACCCAAATTGCATTAGCTTTCGCGAACTCAATACGCTCAAACTACTACAAACAGATCAACTTCTTTCAACAATAAGAGCAACTAAAAAGCGCAACTTTGAATCAAACAGCAACAACAACGACAAGACTTTCAATTCGTGACACAATAAAGCAGCTTAAGAAGAATAGCAACTGAAATTGCAATGACCTAAACAAAGTTTCTTTTCCCATTCAACACTAACTAAACTAAACTAACCTAAAACCAAACCATTTGGCTAGATAAGCGACAAGATAACTAGCTCAAAGTCGGCTAACGACTTAGTCCAGCTTGTCAGCTGTGTTATTTCAAGACCTTGAATATCTCTTTAGCTGTTTAGTGTGTTTTATGTGGACACACTAAACAGCTCGATGGATACGCCAGATGGCGGAACGAATCTCTGTGAGCGCCATTGATATGTGTGCAAGGTGTTGGCAGTGTGTGGCCCCAAGCGTTGAAAGCGTAGTTTGAGTTTGATAAACGAGAGATGATCTAAAGGGATGCTTTAGATCATTGTCGTTGTTGTTGTTGTTGTTGCTGATATTTGAGAGATAGTGAAACTTTTAAGCAAATGGCAAGTGCGCGCATTCACACGAATGCATTAACATTCATGTGGCATCGCCAACTGGTTAGCCACACAAACTAGTTAGCTTACTAGTTTGTCCGCCAACAACAAACCAACCGAACAACAACACGCTGCTGCTGCTTCATAGACATCAGACAGATTTTTGCTATTTTATCCCGATTATTCGGTCCAAGAGTTGAATTAATGCCGCCAGAGAGATCTACTTCTGCTCAAGCCTCATGTAGGCACGTTCAATCATCGCCGCGCAGGTCAGCTAGCGCGTGCACTGAACTCGTGGCGGCTAAAAGTGCGCCACAAGTTTGGTTATAACACCAATTTGTAATAATGTCTTTGTCAGCTTTGTGTTTGCAGTACCTTACTCGAAATTCTCATCTTCCCAATGTGATTAGTTATAAGTAGTATTAACCAATTTCTTGTGTTTTATGAGTCCAATTAGTCAATTTTGACTGGCAACACACACACACAAATTCAAATGGCAATTAAATGGTTGAGTGGTAGTTCAAATAAACGACTCGATCAAGCCGCTTGAAAGCTCTTGTAACTTGGAGCTAATTTGCAAGAATCTTAATTGGCAATAAGTTTTTGTTAAAATGAACGTTCATAATTTTGTGTTTACTTAAAATTTTCAACTACTTCTAAGCTTGGCGAATGGAGGAAACATTACAAATGTGAGAATGTGTGTCTGTGTTCGCTTTGCCTAAAAAGACTCAAGTGTCAGCTAAATTAAAGCTTGCAAATTGCTATTTTTGCGCCGACAACTTTGTAATTATGTTTCTAAATCAAAATTAGAGGATTTAATTTAGTGGTAAATTAATGCTGTGTGCGGTTAATCCGTCTGTTTGTTTGTTCATTTGTTTGTTCTACGCGCAGATGACCTCTAGACGTAAGTTTGTTCATTTTGTTCAAGTCTCCACGCAAAAGATTCGAATTATAAACAAACAGTTTCACAGTTGGGGGGTTTTTTAATTCAGGTATTGCAGACGAGCAATGTGTTGAATTTAAACTAGCTAACTAAAATTGAAAGTGCACAGAGATTTTTTAATGGCTGGAACAATAAAGCTTTTGGCAAAATATATATTTGAAAAAGCCGCATGATAAATTAAATGGACTTTGTGGTTTCACACAAACGCACTCACATTTTTCCCTCTTCTCATTTTCAAGTCTCTCAATAGTTAGTTTCTGTTGAGAATGTTGAAAGTTAGCTTAGCGGATTCAGCTCTATCTTGCTGCTTGTTTTACCACCTTTTGAGTGCTCGAGTCGCAACTGAACTGATAAGGTTGAACAAGAGAAAGCTAAAGGGTTGAAGCAAAAGATGTTAGTGTTAGTTTAGTGTGTCGCTAAAAAGTGTTAGTTCTGAGGCTGAGCTCAATCAGTATTTGCTCGCTTGTTAGTCACGAGTCGTTGGTTTGCTTACAAATCTACTACGAAAAGTTGCATAGTTGAACGAAACTTGCAGCAGCAACTTGCAATAGAAAGAGACGTTTTCTATAGAATTTTCCATTCAAAACTAACGATATGGCAACACATTTATTGTGTGCTGACCTAAATGCGATTTGGCAAGTAATTTAGTGTTTTGTGTGTTCGTACCTAGCGATATTCGCGCACTTCTCTCTCTCTCTCCGTCAGTGTTTAGTTTAGAAGAGTGAAGCTAAGAATGCATTTAAAAGCAGCAGCCTCGAACATAGACACACAAATGATGACCAATAGTTGGGGTCAATTTGAGGATTTGGAGAATTTCAAAAGTACTATGTAACACTTGACAGATAAACTAACTTAATTTGGGAACAAAGCGCATCTTCTGTTTGAATGAACAAAATTTCAATTAGCTTTGTTCAGCCTCAAGGCAAAACCAGAAGGATGAAAGTGCCAATTTAACGCTTGGAATTTGTAATTTATTTATTAAAAATCTTATTGCATTCACAAGTTAACTAATGTCAGCTGTGTGTTATTCGAGCACCACTCAACTTCAGCTGTGTAAAATCTTTAGAACTCACATAGAAATCATTTCCGACATTTCTAAAAGATTCGGACGCTTGCGAATTATTAACACTTGAGTTGTGCCATGTGTCAACTCAACTAATTTAAGTTTACAACAGGATTGGCGCTGATTCCAAATCACTTTAACACTAATTGAAGTGCTTGTGTATGGCAATCCAATTCAGCGGTTGCCAATTATTGAATTGTGAGCAATTATTACTTGAAATTGTGTTTCCAAGTCCAGATCCAGATCCGAATGCGAGGCATGTTATTGAATTGGTGAGGAGTATGTGGGTCAGTGGTTGAAAATTCATTTGCTTTAAATCTTGAAGTTTCTCATGCCAAACGCACCGATTCCGCCAATCCATTTGTTTTAATTTTCTTCCCTCATTTAACCGCCTGAATTCACTAAATTTGCCAAAACGATGCACGATTTCAAATAAATTTTACTTCAGTTGATACAAAATTTATTTGAATCAACAACAACAATAACAACCAAAACCAAGTTTAGAGAGAGAGAAAAGAGAGGAAACAAGTTGAAGCATCCGAGGAAGCGAAAGATAAAGATCGGAGGCCAATTTTGTTCACGTGAAAGGATATTGATATTTTGCCAATTCAACGAACAGGAAAACATTTCACTTCGATTGGCTGACCAAAAGCAGAAGAAGCTAAACTAAAGTGTAAATAATAATAGACTCACAGGTGAACTGCAGTTAATTTGAGCTGCCCAAATCAGGAGGCTTTGTTTGCGGCTCTATTTTGGGCGCCACTTTTGAGCAACAAAAGGGAGAGCGAGCGAGCGAGCGGAAGTGGCTTATAGTAAGCCGCTTGTTTAGCTAACAAACAAGCGGCGACAATTGGTCCGGATAATAAGAGCTGGCCTGATTATCGCTATGGAAGCAACGAGGCAGCAAAATGAGAGAGAGAGCCAGCGCGCGAAATGAAGGCAGCAAAGTTGGCTGCTGTTTATTTTGTGTTTTTCATTTTTGTTGCATTATTTTGTTGTGTGTTTACTCTGCTCTCTTTAATTTTGACAGCCAACTAGCTAAATAGCTAACTAAAAACCAATAACTGCGATACTGGAAACACGTAAAATAAGTGGTTTCATCTAAATCTAGCGAGCGAGAGAGAGAGAAAATTTGTGGCAAAATAGTTTCAATGTGTGTGTGTGTGTGGTTCAAGTGTTTGAAGGTTGCTATTGCACTTTTAACAAAACAACAACACCAGAGCAAAAGAATATCTGGCGCTTTGTTTAGTTGTGCCGCTTTAGCAAAACTAGGTTGCTATTTTAGATGTATCCTTTTTGTTTGTAACTATAACTTGTCTATTGCACTTGCACTTTGCCAATTTTGTGCCAATGATGAGGCAATGGAATGGCAGCAAAAGGTAGCTATGGCAAACATAGGGCGAAAGAAAGTTTGTTTGGTTTTTAGTATGAGAAAAAGTGGAAGATTAGACGGAGATAAGACTCCTGTGGATTTGTGTGATAGTTAAACTGGCAAACTCATGATTGGCTGCCTGGCTGGCTACTAAAACTTAGCCAGCCAGCCAGCCAGCAAGTTAAGCCGAGCCGAGCCGAGTCGAGCCGATCCGAGCTGCGCTGCGCCAACAGTGCGACGAGGAAGCATCATAATAATGAGAAGTATAAGGATGATGGATAGCAAATGGAGGCCATTGATAAGCAGCTTGCAGTGTTTGCCTGCCCGTAAAATGCTAAATGTTTTTGTTGATAAAACTAACTCGCTTAGCGCCACTAATGTAAGAAAACTCAACTTTTCTCAAAACAACACCACTAATCCTTCTAGCTCTAATTCGTTTTCAACTCAACTGTATATGTTCTATTCTTCAAAACAACAGCCTCATCTTATCTCTCGTCCGGCTTACACTGATGATGTTGATGAACTTCAACTCAATGAACACCAAGTTCTAAAGGAAAGGTTTAAAGGAAGACCATCTAAAGCTGGTGTTAGCGAAGAACAAAAGCTGGAAAAGAAAAGTCTCACATGCAACTCAGCTGCTAAAACAACAACAACAACAAGACTTCTAGAATCTGAGCCAATTCTTCTTCTTCTCCTCCTCTTTGCCTTTGATGGGCTGGACTTCGCGATATGAAATGGCTTTGGCGAAAGCTAAACAGCTCCTACTTCTTTGCATTCTATCTCGTTGGTTAACATTCCTCTTTGCTGTCTGCTGTGTTTCACCTTCGCGTCCATCAGCAGCAACATCAAATGTTGTTGTTGGTCGTCGTCGTCGTCGTTGTAGTAGTAATCGTTAAGCTTTTGCCTTAAAGAAGCTGTGTGTCTTGCCAGAAAGAGCTAAAGCACCAGCTCAGCTTGGAACTTGATAGACGCTTTGGTTGGCAGAATGAGAGAACGTTTGTATTGCCAAGAGCAACACTATCAACTTGTTAGCATCAAATTTTCTATCTTCTTGCTAGCAGCTCACAATGTGTTTTTATCTCATTGAAAAACCCAATGAAACAAATTAAAGGCATGGCACTATATAAATGCCTACACAATGATACCAGCACTTGATCGTGAACAAGCTAACTTTAGATCCTTAGCGAGCGAGCGAGCGAGCTTTGGGTAGCAGCTCCGATATTTGCCTATGGAAATATCGTGCTTATTCTTGATTTTGACTACGAAAGGGTGCGCTTGGTTGCAAGCTCACCTGTTGATACCACTACGACTAAAATTGCTACTACTAGATCGATTTGAAAGCTGTAGCCGTTTTGCTAGAACAACTTGAAGCTTTAGCGAGTATCAAGCTGTTGGCAAAATGGTTAACTGTTATAAAGGTTATTCCAGTTGACCAACTAGACTAGTGATTCCGGCCAGAAATTTTCCACTTCCATTTTTGCTCAATCAATTTTGGCTAAGATGCAAGTAGCTCTAAAGTAGCTCTAAAAATGCGCTTGATTAAAAAGTGGCATTTCATTATAACAAATGTAATGATATGATGCATGAACACAGAGACCATAACTTTTTTGAGTTGATTTGGTCTCAATAAGAGAAGTCTAAATAAAAATCGTGGTAGCAATCTTATGCCATTTAAATCTCTGATGGTAATCATATAAAAAGAGTACAATTCACTTTGTACTCTCGCAACTATCCACATTGTTCCTCTCTTTTTGAATGAAAACTTTCAACTAAATAAACTGTAGCACTTCCGAACATGATTCATGATTCAGGTCTACATTAAACTTCGTCAAGCTATTTTGAAGCTCATTCAATTCAGGTTATATTAGAAGCAAATTTGTGCTAGCATTAGTTGAGTTAGCTCGAGCTATCCCACTCTAAAGATGTATCCAACTTCGTTAATAATAATCGGTCGCCGCCGCCGCTGCTGCTACTGTCCAGTTAAGATGGCAATTTTATGCTCGTGAGATTCACAAATGAACTAGCCAATGGATTCTCACACAAGAGTTAATTTCGTCAAGTCAAGTATTATGCGCAGGTGTCTATCTGTATGCGCTCTTTAGCTATTATTAAAGTTTATATGACAGCTTCTACTTGCAATGAGCCATAAACTAGCGTACATTTCAACTTAGTGTGTGACCAATATTTAATTCCAAGTGGAATCCAGGTAAATAGAAGATAGTTTACTATCACTACTACTCACAGTAGTCTCTTGGTTGATGATGTTTATGAGCAAAGCCATTTTAACACTTACTTTTAACATGTTTGCAATGTAGCATTTATTAAGGGAAAAACTAACACTAGTTGTTGGAGCGACTAGTTCAATTCAATCTGACTCTCTTCAAATGTTTTGATTGGTACAAACCAAATCACAAAACCGTAAAAATTGCTCCTCTCGACATATTCTCAAGCTAAGTCTCGATCAGTTTAAAACTGGTGTCGTCATCATCTAGTCACGTGTGTTTGCATAGATCCGATTTAATGTAGCTCATATGAATGTGTTTCTCGCTTTCCATAGATAGATGCCAAACTCTCGTCTTGATAAAATGATTGTTGTTGTTGTTTACAGCTAACATAGTTCAACAATAGCAACAACCTCTACAAATGAGGAGAAGATAAATTTAATTTTGGGAATTAAAGTCGTGAGCTCTTCTAAATGTTTAGATTTGAAAAGAGCTTTAAGAAGTGAGGTGCTTGTATTTCTAGAACAGCTTAGAAAAATCTTTGGCAAAACTACAGAACGAGATCTACCAATCAAGCCAACACAAAAGTTGATCAAGTTTACTGTTGCTATCTCTCTGCGAGGCCAACAAACTAAAGAAGGAAACTTTGAATGGAAATCTACATCTTTCTACAAAAATCTGGCTCGAATCTGTGTTCCAATATAACACTTTCTCAAAACTTATTCTGTTCACTGTAGTAGTTTGTGTAGTTGTAAACTTGCCACTTAAACAATCTTTCTCTTCTCTCTTTGTTCCTGACGGATTGATGGATCAAAATAAGAGAGATATTTCCATGAGTGCATGTATATATTAGAGGTTGGTGTTGTTAGATGTAAAAGTCACTTTCATTAATGATTTTTCCCTCAAATTTCTAAACCATAGAATTATTTAAAGTAGAAACTGACAAGGTAGATTGTTTGTTCCGACGAAGTAAACTGTTTAGGATCGTGCCACTAGCAAGCGAAGTAATTTATAATTCTTCTGTATCTGTCCAAATCTGTCCGTTACACTAAACAATGTCGCGAAAAGTCAAACTCTAACCCAGAATTAAAATCCTTCTTGGCTAATTCTAGGAAAAGATCGCATTTAGCAGATAGTTAAGTAGATTGCAAATATCTTAACTACATTATAATCACACCTTAGCCAAGACCCAGATCTGAGATTTCAAAGATTTGTCGCTAACACTACTGACATTATCGATACAATCTTCTCTCTCAATAATTCTCCTTCTTTCTCTATTTGTGGCTTGTGTGAGTAATGAGTTTGTTGATAACGAGCAAGAAATTCACAAACTCATGTTTCTGAAAACCATTAATCAAAATACAATCTACCGATGCACAATGTGTCGCACAATCAAAGGATTGATTAAAATTAGCTCTAATGGAAAGCTAAATTGTTACTCTCTGAATTTGGGATTTTTGTTATGTTAACAAAAAACCTTCAAAGAATATAGCTCTGAATGTCGGTGAGTGCTAATCACAAATGAAAAAGTGCAAAAAAAAGTCAATTACTATTTTATTAAAGATTCAAGCAAACTTAAGTTTACCGTTTTGTTTATTAAATACGATGCATAGTGAAACTAATTATGAACTTGATAAAAATAGCAATTACAACATTTCATGTTGAATGTATTTCGAATTAAATTCTGCTAAACTCACTAACTGCTATTCAAAACGATAACATCGGGATTTAATTAAAGAGTTTTTCTTTATGTCTTTTTGATATTCTTGTTGTTTTTAGCAGCAATTAGTGAATTAACTTCATCAAATAGAAGAAACAAATTGCCGCTTGAAGCCAAATATCAAGCTGTTTGTTTGTGCAATAGCTTGTTGTGTTCAGCTTTTTTGAGCTTGATGATTAAATTCGCTGCATGAAAGGTGCTCATCAAGTATGTTTAACCTGCAATTTGTTAGTGACAAGATAGTCATAAGATGTAAGAGGCTGCTGACTGCTGTAATGTTTGTGATTCAGATGATTCAACTACGAAGACGACGAACTACTTGTTATTCAATTTGATACAAAGTCGCTCTATGCTTGTGTCGTTTAGCTTTTGCAAGCACACTAATTGTAGCAGATTCAATTCAAGATAAGCCGGCTGAAAATAGATAGCCAGCTGACAATCTAAAGGGGTATTAGGCTATAAGATTAAATGTGTGCATATGCAAGTATGTTAGGCAAGAAAAAGATAGAGAGAGAGAAAATGGCAACAGGTGTTTTCCACAAAGTCGGCAGTTTGGCTGCGCGCGCTTTTGCTCAATGCTGATTAGAAGAAGACTTTAGCTTTCAACCACTAAAAGGCCTACACAACTACTAATTGGGGCTGCCGCTCATTAAAAGCAACCGCTGAATTAGTGTATGTATTTGTTTACAGTGGCTTTAGAAGGTAATGCATTGGGCTCGAGAGATTTTCAAATGATAGCACAACGACCAAAGATAGAGTTAAACTACAACAACCTATCAAACAACCTATCGAACAAAAAGAAAGTTTTTCCAAGCTAGCTAACTGGCTTGACGTCCATGACAACGATGATGGAATCAAAAATCGTTTCAATAGCTTCGAAGGTAGTTAGCGTTCGAAAGTGCGCGCTATTTGAAGTGTGGTGAAAGTTTTTGACTTGTTGAGTTCTGTTTTCAATTTTTAATATACTCGTTGGAGAAATTTGGTTGCCTTGCAAGTGTGTTTATTGCTAGCTTTTGATTGCTTTAAAGCATGCCAATGAGCCTTGTGAGAAGTCTTATTACTTCAAAGTGGGCTCACACTAATAATGGCGCTTGTGTTGGTAGGCTTGGCTTTTAATCTGCAGATGATGATGAGATCAGTAGTGATATATCCAGATAACTAACTGTGAGGTTCTCTCATATACAATCGCGATCTAACCCGCCATTAGACTTGGCGAGCTTCAGTTGAGTTAAGTTAATGACACTTACAAATCAAACTTTATTCAACTACAACAGCTACTACTACTACTACAACTACAAGCGAACATCATCATCGTCGTCTTATTGGCTTGATTCAGCCATTTGTTTGCATTTTGTGGCTATTAAATTGGCAACATTATAATCGACAACAACAGCAATTTATTGACCAGAAGAAAATTTTTGCTGTGATAAATAAAAGAAGAGTTAGTTGGGCAATTTGTAATAATTGCAAAATAACCCTTGGCAACATGATGTAACCTCACCTGTCGCGGTTGCATCCTTTTGACACCAACATGCGAACCGTACAGTTTGTGAAGCTGCATTTCTCTATACAATTTGCTTCAATTGGTTGACTCACACCACAACAAGTCCACCAATCTAGTCCAGTATTGCACACACACATGCTTAAACTTCTGTTCAACTTCCCACCTGTTTAGCAGGTTTAACTTGACGGTGATTAGTTGGTGCAGACTTATTACAGACAGCAGCTTGAATCTCATCATTTTCATCCTCATCATCTTCATGATCGAGCAGCAGCGGCCACTAACAAGACAGAGCAACAAGTTTGCAAACGATAAACTAAGCTTAGAGTTCCAGCCGGTTAAGGTAATGTGCCAGATGAGATATAAACTAAATTTATTATTCCCACTTATGCAATATTCACCATAATGTACTTGTGCATGTTGTTTGTTCACTTAACTTCACTTCTTCCCTCTTCAAATTACACACAAACACACACTCTTTTACCTTTTGGAGAGTGAAAAAGTGTTTGGTTTGTTATCTCTTTGTGTACTATTTCAAGACACACCAAAAGCGTTTTGATTGAAAAGTAAGGAACTCTCACACAATTATTAGATAGCCAGAGATCCTCTTTTTCTCCCAAATTCCGTTATTCTCCTCAGACTTCTCTGGCTTTGGGTGGCTTTGTGGTGATTGTGTGTGAAAGGTGGAAAGTGGAAAGAGGAAGGAGCAAGAAGTTGTTTTTGTGTTTCGCGAAGATTGAAACAAGTTAGCTAACAAGCGACAAGACAATAACCTCCTTCACTTTCACCGCCACAACTAACTTCTTTCAATCACTTTAAGGCACCTTAACTAAACTTGACGCTACTTATCTGTCTTATTCGAATTCAAGAGTTG
>JAYJMT010000192.1:0-42992 GCA_036321655.1 Quercus alba
AATAAGAAAATTAACATGTCATCGGATAGTCCATTATCTCGTGTAAATGTCAGTTCAGATAACATAAAACTGAAACAAGATATTGAGTATGAATAACTTAAAGAACAAGTTGCAGACCTAAGAAAACAGCTTGCTATTGCTAAACAACACAGACAAGAGGAAAAATATATATTAAATACACTCGATTATAAGAGTTGGATAACAGATGATTCCCTACAGATGTACATTGACACACTTAATGATAGATTAGTGCACTCCTCTCAGTCAACACTCATTGTAAATACAAATATTGTACAAGGAGTTAAATTCCATGATATATCTCAACTTATGGACCCGTTAAAACTAAAAGAGAAAGAATTGCACATTTTCCCTGTAAACAACTCGCAGGAAAACACATCAGAAGGCGGAAGCCACTGGAGCTTGTTATGGTTTGTTAGGCAGACATCGACCTTTTTCTATTATGACTCAATGAACTCCTTAAACTTTGAGGTAACTAAGCTTCTTTGTAATAAACTGGCTAATTACTTAATGGGCAAAAATGAATATTCCTTGAAGGAAGTGAAGGGGTCTATGCAAAGTAATGGATATGATTGTGGAATTTATCTCATTCTGACAATTGAATATATAATTCAAAATATATCAAACCCTGACAACTTTACTACAAAACTACCCGATTTTAATTTTAATGACTGCATTAAAAAAGAGGATCTATAGCCCTTGTACTGTTTAATCGCCATATACCCTTTTACTAGAAACACTAAAAGAAATAGTATTCACAAATTTTAGTCATAATAATGAGACTGTAACTATAAAGAATGCAGCACAACCAGCTTGGGAGATACCAAAAGTAACTAGTAAGAATGTTGATGGTAATTTTAAGTTTTATTTGGACATACACAACAGATATAAAATGCTAGAGTTAGAAGAAAATATCGTGATTCTGGTATTGAATCCACATCCACTAGAAGCAACATTCCTAACAGGTCAGTCACGAATATTGGAATAGAAGTAATTCCATCTACCAACAGAAAACGCTTACCAAATCTACCTCATGATGGGAAAGAAATAGGAATAAATCCGCAGAAGAACACAGAAGAGCAATTTAGAGCGACAGAGCCTATAGATTCAAATGTTCTGATCCTTGAAGATAGCCAAGGGAGAGATGTGGCCGGATATCTACAGGTTCAAATGAACTCTGGGTACAGGGTTCTAGGACAGATATACCCGGGAGCGCTGATGGAAAATGTAACAGATTATGCAGTCAAGATTAAGGAGTTACAGGCCTGGAGTTCAGAAGATTGGGTGGTACTAATTGCTGGATGTAATAATCTAAATATGCGGGTACGTGAAGAATCGAAAAGGATGGAGTTTTAAAAAAAATGCATCATAGAGGAACAGATATTAAAATGTCAAAATACCAACTTAATTGTTGCCACGATACCATATCGTTACGACCTCCGAAGTAATGACTTTAGGAATAATATCATTGCAAACATAAACAATGAAATAAGGAAATTAGTATACAGTCATAAAAATACTTATCTGTTGGATTTATTCCTATTGGAAAGATACTACCACACAAGACAAGGTTATCATATCAATCGAAAAGGTAAAAAAAAAAATGTCCAAGCTTATAAGTAACATTATATCGAAAAACTCTAAACAGGTATTTCATACAACAAGCCAGAAAAATCAAGGTGTTAGAGTAATTGAAGCAGACATCAGACGTGTTATCAGAGAAAACAGAAAGAATAGCGATATCGCATTAGCACACTGCATTTCAGATGACATTGGAACGGAGAAGAACATGAGTGCTGGTGTGGCTGCAGTCATTTCACAGGAGTTTAGGAAACCTAGCACAGCAAATAAAGTGAATACCCGCCTCACTTATCAGAAGATTAAAGATGGAATAAGTATATACGGCTTAGTTACAAAGGGACAATACAATGACAAACCAATGAGTAAGGACTATGATCTGTCATTTGAACAATTAACTCAAGACTTTCAAGAAAGAGGATTGAAGCAACTTCTTTGTTCACCTATGGGTTGTGTATGAGATAGGGTTCCACTACAGCATTTTGTTGATAAAATAGTAAATTTTAATAGGAAAACAAAAGCTCCAGTGCAAATATTAGTTTACAAGGATAATTCAAAATTTAATTATGTACAGTATAGTGATTTTGTCAGACATTTATGCCTGTTAATAGCAACACGCCAACAGCAGGACTCTACCATTTACAACCTCCCTGACCAGACGACTCTATGTTGTGAAAACAGCAGTAATCTGAAGGCGCAACAATCGTCCTCAGACTATACCATCCTGACCCCCGAGGCTGTACGCAATGGAGAGGAAAATAAGAAGACAGCAAATGATAGCCAGGCCGTGACGTTTGATGTTCAGGAGCCTTCTTCTTATACCAGCGAAGAAGAACATTCTTATATTTAGCAGATATATTTCTAATAATAAGTCATACCTCTTACCTGAAAGCCAGTCTCAAATGTTCATTAATGTTCTATTTTTAAATGTTCAGGGTTTAAATAATAAGCTGCCGGTGCTAGATAGTTTTTTAATTGACAAGAATGTTCAAATAGTTGCTTTATCGGAACATTGGCTTTCAGAAGATGAGATCATATCAGCCTTTCCTGACGGTTATTATTGCGCAAGCTACTACTGTAGGAACAAGCGAATTAGAGGAGGGACATCAATATTTGTAAAAAGTAAAATACAGTCAAGAAATTTTGAAATATATAACTTATCCGAGGAAGTAAATTTTGAAGTTTCTGGTATATTCGTTGATGAATGGAGACTCATTGTAGTCTCACTCTACCACTCTCCAGCAGGAGATCCAAAACAATTCTTAAATTGTCTTGAACAGCTTTTACGTCTCTTAGCTCAGTGGCCGAAATACGACATTATTTTAGGAGGGGACCTTAACATACACTTTTATGTTACGAAAAATAAAAGAAGTGTAAAAGAATTGCTTAATATGTTAAGGCAGTATAATTTTTATCATTTAAATAAGAAGCCTACTAGGGGTGAGAATTGTCTTGATAATGTGTTTGTCAGAAAACATAAATTGGACATTTTCCTCGTCGATACATTTCAATTCCCTTTTTCAGATCACGATGGAATATTTGTTGAGACAAGTTTAAAATATAGAAACTGGAATCAAAAGTTTAATTCAACTGGGGTAAAGGTTAAAAAACAATTACTTGTGCCAATATCGAAATTAGATAGTTTATCAGCACATTTGTCTTCATATGACTGGATACAAATATTATATAAATATGGAACAGATGCTGGACAAATGTTTCAATGCATGTTTCAAATAGTAATGAATAATATTAACTACTTTACTGTGGTTAAACAAGCAAAACCTAAAACAAAACATTCCTGGTATACAAAGGAAATGGCTGATATGAAAAATCGTATATTGTTTTTACATAGCTTAATAAAAAATACAAACAAGTTTGATAATACAAATATACAAAATGTACATGCAACTCTGAAAACCAAATATAGAACTATAATAAATGAGGCTAAGCTCTCAGCAAACGTAAAGATCATTGAAAAAAGTTCCAATAAATGTAAAGCAGCGTGGTCAATTATTAAAAGTAACAGTAGCTCAGATCACAAATTTACCCCAGATATAGAACCAGATATTTTTAATGAATGTTTTGTTAAGTCAATTGAAAAAATTAAAGAAGGTGTTGGCAAACAACCCTCCTCACTGGCTTTCTCTCCAAATAATAGTTGTATGAATGCAGACAATGATTCTGTTATTCCTTTTGAATGGAAGGCTGCGTCATGTAAAGATGTAAAAGATGCTGTAAAAAGAATGCGCAACTCGGCTAGTGTGGATATTTATAATATTTCAAATAATATGTTCAAGTGCATTGCTGAGGGCTTGGTTGATCCCTTGACCTTATGTGTAAACAAAATATTTCAACAAGGTGTATTTCCAGACCAACTAAAGATCTCCCGGGTGTGCCCAATGTACAAAACGGGAGCGAAGGACGAGCCAAAAAGCTATAGGCCGATATCGATTATCCCAACGATGTCCAAGTTAATTGAAATACTTGCTTACGATCAAATGAGTTTTTATTTAGAGCGGAATGGTTTTCTTAGTATGGCTCAATTGGATTTCGAAGAGGAAGTTCTACCGTTGGTGCCCTAGATTGCCTTGTTAGGAAGATTGTCTGTGCATTTGAGGGGAAATGCTTTGCTCAGGCTACATTCTGTGATCTAAGCAGAGCTTTTGATTCCGTTGATCATAAAATACTTTTAAACAAGTTAAAGCTCTATGGTTTTTTAGGAGTATGTTTAAAATTTTTTGAATCGTATTTGATAAATCGTAAACAAAAAGTATTTCTTAATAATAATTGGTCTAAAGAAATAAAAATTAAGTATGGGGTCCCCCAAGGTTCGGTGTTGGGACCCCTCCTTTTTTTGATCTATATAAATGACTTACCAAATTCAGTTCGGTCAGATGTAATTCTATATGCTGATGACACCACCTTTTTAATTCTCATACAGACATACAGGATCTTCAAATCATAACTAAAGATACACTTGACCAATCATCTAATTGGTTTATCTCAAACGGATTTTTGTTAAATATTGAAAGAACTAAAAATATGTTCTTTACGGCTCAGCCTAGACCCAGTGCTCTTTTAGATGATAAATACGTTAGCTCTGTAAAATTTTTAGGAATTTATATAGATTATAACCTGTCGTGGAATCCCCATATTGATTATATTCAAAAAAGATTATCTCGAGTAACATATCTACTGAGAAGGTTGGTTGATGTGGTGTCTGATGCTTATCTGCGCACTGCATATTTTGCTTATTTCCAAAGTATTTTGAGATACGGTTTGATCCTTTGGGGGCAACTGCAGTAAAATACGGGATATATTATTAATTCAAAAAAAAAGCTATACGAATTATGACTAAATCTAAATTATTGGACCATTGTCGACCATTATTTAAAAAATTACAAGTTTTGACTGTGATAAATTTATATATTTTTGATCTAGCTTTGTACATTATAGACAAACCAGAATACATAACATTCCACAACTCTACTCATAACTATAACACACGTGGAAGAAATAATATTAAAATAAATATTCACCGACTTTCAAAATCCTTAAATAGCCATGTCGTAATGGCATTGAGAGTGTATAACATTCTACAACCTATGGTGAAAAAATATCCCGTTAAAATATTTAAAACAAAACTCTTTGGTTGGTTACTGGAGCGCCCCTTTTATGATGTTGAGGAATTTTTCAATATGACCAATATTGCCCTTTTGACTTTGTAGGGTTGTCATTAGAGACCAAGACTTTTGGTTCCCTTAGTCTATAGCACAATAGATTATATAATTTGATTGTATTGATGTTTATTTATGTGACTTAGCATTCTGCTGTAATGACTGAAAATGACAATGTTGATGTTTTGTGAAAACCAATATAACAAATAAAGATTATTATTATTATAAACGGCCGGGTTTTAAATTTGCACTTATCCCTTGAAGGCCAAGGCATTTATTTAAATGAAAAACACAACTGAGAGTGCATTATTTATAAGGAATATTAATAAAGGTTTGGGTGAAATGTTTACTTTACTTAGTCCTCAAATCCTTGCTTGGGTTAGGTCACATGTGCCAATTAATGTATCACATTATTAGTATGGTGTTTCACAGTGAGAAAACCATTGTTATTTATTTACAATAGTGAGTGTATTATAACTAATGTTGAATGTCGACCAAGATAAGGATATTTACTAATTACAATCAAATCAGATAATCTAAACCTTACGTTATAACAAAGGATACCTTGACTGATGAACGTACAGCCGAAACACAGCGTTAAAAAATAAATTGTAAACAAATAATTAAATAAATATGCAAATAAAAAAAATAATAGCGTTAGTGTTTTAGCGAAACACAGATTAATTGAATCTCCTTATTGCCCTTATTGCAGAATAAACGCATGGAAGCTTCCGGGTCAGTATCACCGACAATAAAGGCGGTTTCTTATTAAAACTGGCTAATTGTTGTCGAAACACCAATAATTATTACAATAATATAATAATAATAATACAATAATCACTTTCCGTGTTCAGACATCACGTGAGTATTGACGACAACATAATAAAGAATTTGTATAGTTGTGTATCACTTTCAAAATCATACCATGCAATGTGATTAACTGGCAAAATGATTTTAGGTAAATAGTTGTAAGAGGGTTACTTCTAATTTTAATAATAGTTGAATAGTGTTGAAGTGGCACGAGGTCTTTTTACTGGAGATTCAAGCATTTATCATTATTTAATGTATTGATAATGTTAACATAATAATGATAAATTCTTTGACTTAAATTTCTATCTAATATAGGCACCTCCAATCTGTATTGTGTTTTTAGAAATATCCACTCGGGTCTGTTAACCAACTGTGCTGGCCACAGCCATCTATCAGCTAGGTCAATGATTGCACCCAGCCAGGTTTGAGCCTATTTTCATACTTACCTCGTATTGAGGACAAGGTAAGGGGTTTTTATTTCATTATATATTTAAGTAGCACAATGGCTGTGGTAGTGGTCGCAGAGTTTCACGGTTTCAGGGACAACAGAAATCAGTTTATTATAAAAGAACTAGCTGTTGTCGGTCCTAACGTTAATTTGAGCATTGTGTTCAAGTCACCCTACGAGTTTGATCAATTGAACGATGCTACTCGTAAATGTAACAAATGGCTGGAACGTAACTTCCATAAAGTCCTTTGGGAAGAGGGTAGTGTGCGTTTTAGTTTTTCTTTCATGCGTACTCTGCTCCGGTCCTTTGATGTTGTGTACACTAAAGGATTGGAAAAAAGGGATTTTTTGGGTAAATTTCACAAGGACGTTCGAACACTCGACGAGTCATGGAACGTACCTGAGGCTTTTAACAGCACTTTTTCTTCTTGTTGTCTACCGCAACATGTAAATAGTAGATCTAGTCATAATGTAAAGTGTGCATTTAAAAGTGCATTGTATTATTTTAATGAAATAAACAAAAATCCTAATAATGATCAAAGTATCTTGAACTAATCTTGTGCGTATGTGGTGCTTTATGGCAGGGCTAAACCCCACAAGTCCAGGGCATTTGTTTGTGTGTGTATCGCTCCTAGTACTCGCTTCTGATTGAGAATAGGCGGACCACCTTAATAAAACATCGCCTGGCTGTCTTTAACCCTACTCCTGGCGGCTATGTTTTCCTATACTGGCAAGCCATTTTTGACCTTCGCGCAAGGTTTTTTTTTATAAATTCATAAAAAATATACTTTTTAGTTATATGTAAACATCTATATATTTTCTTGTTCAGAAATACATGTAGAATCTGCAGGTATGCATTATAAAAACATAAAATATATAACAAAAACGAAAATGTTTCAATCTAAACAAAAGAAAAATTATAAAGTAAAAAAGTGGGGGGACATGCAATTGTGAATATACTTACAGTTGGAGGATTGAAATTCTGAAATAGCCAAAATGGTAGAAATGTTATCTAGTTTCAGGAAATATATACATGTTTTGGATTACCTGCGTAAAAATCGATATTGTTAGTGAATAATCAAATGTATGTCATAAATGACTATAATCAGATGTCATGCATAGTTTCACTAAAACAATCGGTTCCGGTCCGCTGTTCCGTTCCACATACCCATATTTGGTAGGATTTCTAGTTTTCCATGATGCCTCAACGATCGATCTAAGTGGAATAGAACTCGTACAATAACGGAAACTGCGGAAGCGTGTTTTATCGATAATTAGTAATCTCTTGCCAACCTGAATGCGTCTTTTATCGATTACTAGTAATCCCTTGCCAGGAATAGAGTTAAGTTTGGGTTAACACGTTCACTACCAGCCGGCTCATATATGAGCCAGTCTGTCCATCATGATAGACCAGCATAGTGTTGCTATGATATCACTACAGACCAATAATAATGTAATGAGAAATGCGTTATTATATAGGAGTATTTTACTAGATTTGCATATATTTTACATTAGCAATGATTTTTTCCAGATTTTATTGTATATTTTTGATGGCTCATATATGAGCCCTTTGGTCTATAGCATCAAATTCATGTCATAGTCCAAGAAACGTGTATATGAGCCTTCATAACAAAAATCAGAAATATTGAAATAAGAATAATTAGTTATGGAACATAAACATGTATATAGCTATCTTGTATCATATCAATCAATTTTGAAAACTTATTGTGGCTCTTGTAGAAATACATTGTTACAATAGGCTATCTTAGGATTCTAGTGAAGTCAAATGTAACTACAAACATTTTACAATGAATATTAAAATTTATTGAACTTGTTTCTCTAAACATGTAACTCTACTGGCTGTGCCATTTGTTAAAGCATGTGGGCATACAAAGTCCAAAAGGGTTATCTTTGTCATCTTTGCAAATGGAGCAAGTGTAAAATGTTTGTTTTCGTTTCTTCTCTTGATCACGGCAGACACGGCACCTTAAACGTTTATCTCTCTTCACTGGGTTATGGGTAGGATTTTTGCGAGTACGAGCATTAGGAGTACGTATAACAGGCTGATCTTGAAGAAAATTCTTTATTATAATGTCTCTGAAGTTGAGATAAGTCATCTTTTTCCCAATTTTAGAACATAAAAGGCACTATTCCACAGCGACACGTCAAGCAGGTGAAAGAACACCTTCATGTACCACCTTAGGGATTTTCTGGGAGTGGAATAGTAGGAGATCATTTGATCACTCCTATCTATTCCACTCATACCTTTATTGTACCGCACGATCATACTGGGCTTTGTTACTTCCTGTCCTCTTCTTGTGGTAACCAACTCCATCTCAGGATCGTTTGTGGTTGAAATTGCTAGCACATTTCTCTTGTCACGCCATTTTAAAACAGTGATATTCCCCTTTTGTCGACTGATAACCTCTCCTCTTCGTAAAGCTGCTTGAACCACAGGCTGAGGATTTCCATGCCGGTTAGATTGTAGAGTACCGTACCACACATGTTAGTTTTGTGTTCCATGAGATACTCACTAAGCTCTACACTATTGTAAAAGTTGTCCAAAAAAAGTATGTGACCTTTGTCAATATAGTTCTGCATTAGTTGCTTAACAACTTGAAAAGTATGACCTTTGGAATTGTCAATCAATGTTCCTTTTCCTTGATATATTATAATATTTAAAATGAATCCATCTGATGTGGTTAACTCATAGAGTTTGATGCCATATTTATGGGCCTTACTTTTTATATATTGTCTAAATGACAAACTTCCTCTGAAGAGGATCATAGCTTCGTCTAAGGATAGGGATTTTCCAGGACTATATACCTTATTAGAATTTTCTAACATATGTTTGAGTACATTCTGAATCTTATGCGTCTCACCATCCATAAGATCAGTATCAGGATCATAAAAACATATACATCTTAGTATGGACTCAAAACGATTTCGAGACATAGTTCTTCTAAATATAGGGTACTCATATAATCCACCTTTGGCCCAATAGTGCTTAATTGAAGGCAACGTTACATGTCCCATCAGCATACACAAACCTAAAAATTTTTTAAGCTCGTCAATGTTAATATTTTCCCAAAAATTAAGTAATGCATATTTAGGAAGTGGATTTCCTCGAATAACTATTGCTTTTTTGTTTGTCCCATATGACTATTTTGTTTAAGAGATCATTGTCAAAAATATTACTAAACACTTCAACAGGATCTATGGTTACTAGGTTGACTTTTTCTTTACTAATAAAATCATGTATTGGTGGGACATTTTGTGTATTCGCCCAGTCACTATTGTGTGCTAAAAAGTCATTGTGAATTTCATTTGTAACAAACTGTACATTGGGGTCGTCACATGACCTATTTACAATTACTGAAGCTTCAGGATTAACTAGGCCAACACTATTTATAATGCTTTCAGTATCAGAGTCAGCTAAGTCGCTAATATTACTGTTAGAAGATGGATAGTACTCACTATCTCCGTCAGTTGAAAACAAAGAGCTTGTATCAGAACCATCACTATCACTGTCACCATAGTTCAATTGTCTATCAATTTCACTATTGGTACAGTACGCATACGTTTGGGTTTGCCATCTGACTCCATAATGTTTATAGTTCGTACACAATAATATTTAGTTAATCACAGCACTAGCCACAAATAAAGTAACATCTATTCTACTCATTACAAAAGCCACTGGATGTCTGATGCAGCTAGGACAGTAGTCAGTCTGCCGGCTAAAACGAAAAATTCAGGTTTGCCAACATTGCATTGTAAGGACAAAAATAATTGAGATACCTAGAGACCAAGTGTCCCATATGTGCGCCAGACATCCCTGTAGACCTACAAGAAATATTGAGGCTCTAATCACAGACCAGGAAATACGAAACCTCTTTTTGTAACAATAGTACACCGTCCCAAATATGAGCCGCTGGTCTATTTCGGCGGCCAGTGCGGCTCACATATGGAACGCTGGTCCAGGGTAGAAATCCACATGGCTCATATTTGAGTCGGTTGGTCTACAATGATGATTTTTTTGTTATCATTACGGTAGTGAACTTGTTAAACCTCGTAATTCCTAGGACAGTCCCGTGTCCTTAGGCAGGCCTAATCTCTGTAAGGCCTTTAGATGCGTTAGGGTCGCTTGATCGAAGTGGTACAAAAAAGTGATATGTGTGTGTGCGCGAGTAAATGATACACTCTATGGCCAGCCTAAACTCTGTAAGTCCAGGGTGTAAGGGAAAGATACTTTTCGTTATTAGAAATATTCAACAAAACAATAAAAATAAAAATAAATAAAAAATATGTAATTTCTCTCCCTGGGTTTTTATTGCTTATTATTAGTGGGTGACATTATTTAGTCAATTAGTTGTCTTGTAGCTACATTGGTTATGCGTTCGTTTTATTGTTAGTTTTATTTCATAATTACGATTACTTATGTTCATTTTTATATAATTCAGTATTTAGTGATTCTTTTATGTGTGTTTTTAGATATGTGATGTGAATGATTCCGACTAGGAAAGGCGTATAAAAAATTGTAAATACAAATAGTGTGTATATAAATATTGTGTGTATGTTGAGGAATTTTTCAATATGACCAATATTGCCTTTTGACTTTGTAGGGTTGTCATTAGAGACCAAGACTTTTGGTTCCCTTAGTCTATAGCACAATAGATTATATAATTTGATTGTATTGATGTTTATTTATGTGACTTAGCATTCTGCTGTAATGACTGAAAAATGACAATGTTGATGTTTTGTGAAAACCAATATAACAAATAAAGATTATTATTATTATAAACGGCCGGGTTTTAAATTTGCACTTTTCCCTTGAAGGCCAAGGCATTTATTTAAATGAAAAACACAACTGAGAGTGCATTATTTATAAGGAATATTAATAAAGGTTTGGGTGAAATGTTTACTTTACTTAGTACTCAAATCCTTGCTTGGGGTAGGTCACATGTGCCAATTAATGTATCACATTATTAGTATGGTGTTTCACAGTGAGAAAACCATTGTTATTTATTTACAATAGTGAGTGTATTATAACTAATGTTGAATGTCGACCAAGATAAGGATATTTACTAATTACAATCAAATCAGATAATCTAAACCTTAAGTTATAACAAAGGATACCTTGACTGATGAACGTACAGCCGAAACACAGCGTTAATAAATAAATTGTAAACAAATAATTAAATAAATATGCAAATAAAAAAAATAATAGCGTTAGTGTTTTAGCGAAACACAGATTAATTGAATCTCCTTATTGCCCTTATTGCAGAATAAACGCATGGAAGCTTCCGGGTCAGTATCACCGACAATAAAGGCGGTTTCTTATTAAAACTGGCTAATTGTTGTCGAAACACCAATAATTATTACAATAATATAATAATAATAATACAATAATCACTTTCCGTGTTCAGACATCACGTGAGTCTTGACGACAACATAATAAAGAATTTGTATAGTTGTGTATCACTTTCAAAATCATACCATGCAATGTGATTAACTGGCAAAATGATTTTAGGTAAATAGTTGTAAGAGGGTTACTTCTAATTTTTAATAATAGTTGAATAGTGTTGAAGTGGCACGAGGTCTTTTTACTGGAGATTCAAGCATTTATCATTATTTAATGTATTGATAATGTTAACATAATAATGATAAATTCTTTGACTTAAATTTCTATCTAATATAGGCACCTCCAATCTGTATTGTGTTTTTAGAAATATCCACTCGGGTCTGTTAACCAACTGTGCTGGCCACAGCCATCTATCAGCTAGGTCAATGATTGCACCCAGCCAGGTTTGAGCCTATTTTCATACTTACCTCGTATTGACGGACAAGGTAAGGGGTTTTTATTTCATTATATATTTAAGTAGCACAATGGCTGTGGTAGTGGTCGCAGAGTTTCACGGTTTCAGGGACAACAGAAATCAGTTTATTATAAAAGAACTAGCTGTTGTCGGTCCTAACGTTAATTTGAGCATTGTGTTCAAGTCACCCTACGAGTTTGATCAATTGAACGATGCTACTCGTAAATGTAACAAATGGCTGGAACGTAACTTCCATAAAGTCCTTTGGGAAGAGGGTAGTGTGCGTTTTAGTTTTTCTTTCATGCGTACTCTGCTCCGGTCCTTTGATGTTGTGTACACTAAAGGATTGGAAAAAAGGGATTTTTTGGGTAAATTTCACAAGGACGTTCGAACACTCGACGAGTCTTGGAACGTACCTGAGGCTTTTAAATATATTTTTAGGTTTTATTTCATTATATATTTAAGTACATACATTATATTTATAAGTTACTAGCCAGGTAATAAAGTATGGTAGTACTATAATAAATTAAATACGGATCGACACGCTCTGTGTCGACGGCATTTTATTTGTAACAAAAATCTTGAATTCAACATAAAGAACTACGCAAGGGAATTGCATACATAAGAGACAACAATCAAACATTTTACAGTAAACAACAATTTAAATCGGGATTTTAACAAACCTTTAGAGATAAGTGAGAACATGGAAAAATAATATACAAAAGGCATCAATGAACTATCGTTGCGGTATTATTAATTTGTCATTGGAATAAAATATTATTGTATACGATGTTTAACCCTCGATCCAGGTAAGTTAGCATTTGCGAACCGTTTTGACGTTGCCAAGACGCGCTTCGCTAATCAGCTTATTCGGGAATTACGTTAAACGTCGAATAATTCGGTATATCAATAGTCGGTTATTTGAAATAGATACTTTACTCGGCTTTGTGAAAGTAGCTATTTAGTTCCTACTAATAATTAAATATATTACTATATTAAACGATAGTAATTAAAACTGTTTTACCAACAATCTTTAATTCCTTGAAAGGTTTTTCACAGACAACATATATGTTGACAGCCCCAGCTGCATTGTTTTATTTATGCACTGAATGTGCCTGTAGCATATATATACGTCAGATGGACGTCACATAGCCTTATATCACCTAGAGAAATGCATGGGAGTATTTAACCAAAGTGTTTCAATCAATGAAAGTGTCATTTCATTATTTTAACTCCCTAAAAATTGGATTTATTGATGTCACACGGCGAAATCAAATGACGAGCCATCCTCAGTGGTTCCATAGGTGGGTTTTCTGAGACCTATGGAACCACTGAGGATAGCTCGTCACAGCACGGCCGAAATATTTGGTAACTTAGAAGTTAGTTTGACGCGGTGTGAACCGGAAGACGTAGAAGATAGTATTGACTCCGGCCGCGAAAGCCTACGAATTAAGAAAATCAAATGAAATGGCAGATTGTTTATCTTTCTGTTGGTTGATACGTTTGGATGTATTATTAGTTTTATTAACCTTCTTCAACTCAATGATACATAGAATGTTAACGATTGCTTTAAAACCTATAAAGTATGAAACGGAAAAAGGAATACAAAATCACATGGGCTGAATGTCCTAGCACATACATTGTACAAGCAGGACGCAATTTGAAAACCGGATATAAAGAACATATACCGAATCCAAAAGGTATGAAACAAATATCAAAATTTGCTGAACACATTATAGATAATAACCACATAATAAATGAAATTAACAAAGCGTAAATATATTACATATTTGTAACAATGGCAAGAAGCTAAATAAAGTGGAAGAATATGAAATGTACAAATTATTCCATAATCATGATCCAAAATTCAAATTAAACGACAAATTACAATTCAACTCCCACTCATTTTCAATACATCAATGAATAATAACACAAATCATAAACAACTGAACTCTACATTAACAACTAAACCATAAGAAAACAATGTCAACTATACCACTTGATCCAAATTACAAGAAAATATTATAAATAAGTTTAATTTATATTCATTGTATACTCTGAAGATGGAGAAGTCTACTAAAACATGTTTAGCAAATAAACATAATTTTGTTGAACTATTGAAAATTAAGTGGTTTAAAAATTAAAAAAGAGGTTCCAGACTTAATTGTCACCCTGTATATAATTACCGTTAAAAACTAAAAATTACAAGAAGGAAGAACTATAATATAAATTTTATTAAATGAAATTAGCAACAACCAACACATACCAGCAATGCATTTAAATTGAATATAACAGAATATGAATACCGTACTACAAAATATGGCCTACAAATATATAACAATAAAACATGGTATAAATAAATGTAATTAACAATAACAGGCAACAATACCAAACATGACATGACTTTTTAGGCTTACATACAACAATTTAACCTGTAGCAAAAAAGAATAATACAAATGGGAAAACAAATGAAGTTACATTTTGTAACGACGCCATAGTTTAGAGGTTAACAGACTTTAACTAACCGTCGTGCCGCGTTTCGACAAATAATTGTTGACTTGTGTTGATTCTATACTGGCAATCGACAAAAGATTATCGACTTGACATCGCTCGATATTATCACTTGTTATCGTATACATATTAGCGCTATTGACAGGATTCATATACCACTGGACACGCTTTAGCCTGCTTTATTAGGAGTGCACTTATACCAAATATAAGTAGGGTTACATAATTTTACTATTTTTTATCAGGGACCTCCATCACCCGTTTGGTGGGAAACAGACGTCCTTGGTGACTAGTATAAATAGAGGAGTGGACTTTGGACAGAATCATTCACTGCTGGTACTAGTCTCCTGACACCCAGCCATCGCTCAGTGATCTCCGGCTCAGCGCAACTTTGCAGAGGACAGCAAGAAGCGTATTCGCCACCAGAGCTGCCAAGCTGTGTTTCATCCCAAATATGACTCTTTACCATGCACTCTAAACAGTTCAGTTTGAAGAAAAAGGGCGTCACAACTAGTACTTACGACCAGCCGTACAACACCCATCAGCGGACGAACTATCCAGTCCACTACCAACTGCAACAAACCTCGCAGAAGGCAGTGGATACCATCGGATACTCAACGCTTCAGCCTCGATACAATACGCAGACCTGGGACAAGTATTCGGACTCGACCTACCCGATCCCATCCGACCAAATTCGGACTCTCACGTATTGTAACCCAGGCTACTTCACCGATCTACACAGTCAGCCGTTTCAGGACCGCTTTGTAGCGTCCGTTTCACAGCAGCAGCAGGAGCGGCAACAGCAGCAGTATCACCCTGCGCAACCACAGACACAGGAGGTGCCAGAACAGCACGTGGACGAGAGTGCTGAGTTCTTAGAAGTATCTAGGGAATTACAAGTGAGTGTTTCTTAGCGTTAGTTGTACATACATTGAGAGCCTATCCATGTCCCAGGTAAAGTTTCTCTTTGTTGCGCTCCCCTGATTCAAACACCCTTATAATGACTGTATCTGTAAAGGGCTTTTTAATACGTTCGCTGCTGTGAGGCCCAAGGCGTTCTCACTAGCCACCCTGAAATTTTTCTTTTAATTTACGTTTATTTTAATAGCAAAGACATATGTTTTGGGTGAAAAAAGGTCAGTGCTTTTTAAGTTATATTTTATGGCGTAATTAATTAGGGGCCCGATGAGGTACCTCAGCACCGCTAATTAGTCTTATTATAATAAGATTTGTACTTATGGCTATTTATTGTCATATATTGTCAATAATAATGAAATATACCATTTATCAGATAGAAAAGAAATTATTTTAAAGGTTTATCAGCTGATATAAATGACATATTATGACATCATAACTCGTGGGACACAAAACACCAACAAAAAATACATTTTATTGTATTTACAGACCATTGATATGCAATATAATGTTAGTGTGTAACTACAATTGATTGTCTTTTGTGTGTAGATAATGTTAAATGAAGCGGATAGGACTATAAGGTCGTCGCCGGCAGCCACCGTTGAACAACAACGACACAACGAAGATCCCGACGCTGAGGTGATAGCCGCAGCGGCAGCCGCCAGACATCACAAATCAGCGTTTACTTCGCCTGCTAACCGGCCTGCTCCCGTAAAGCGGATGAAGCCTGTACCCGAAGTGGACTTACCTGTGCCGGCCGTTGAATGCGGATCACGTGAGAAAAGAAGACGACGGGATTCCGGAGGATCTACATCCCGCTCGTCCTCCGCCTCGTCCTCCGCCTCATCTGCCGCACGCTCACCAAAGAGACGTTCAAACGGATCGTCAAAAAACGATGAAAAGAAAAGAAAGAAAGGGACGAAGTCCCATAGGAGATCCCGAACGAAGACGAGGGAATTACCGTCACGGTCCCCTACGCGTTCACCATCACCGGTGAACAGCGTGGTATCCGTACAGCGAGCCGAAACGCCGGCCAGACGTATCAGCGGTTCGAAGAGAACGCCTAAGGAGACACCTTTGAAGACGACCTCTGTCACGGACCTGTCCGTCGTGGATGTTGCACTTGCCAATCACCCAGACACTGCCATGGTGATGAACAACAAGCTGTACAAGACATTGATGTGCAGCAAAGCCGATTACCCACACGCATCGGCGGATATGGACTCCGTGTCGAGGGTATCGAAACGGAGCCAGAAACGTGCGTCCGTACCACGTAGGACAATGGGCTTGCAGGAGCTGGAACACTATCTACCGGCTGAACTACACGGATTGGCACTGACTAGGAAAACGGTCAGCACAGTGAACGACGTCTACAAGACGACGAAGACCGGAATACTTACGGACACCCTGAGAAATATTATTTATGTCGCTGTCGATATACCCATCGATCCCACTACGATGGAGGCGACAAGGTATCCCCAAATAGACGGTAAGAACTATATGTTTTACGCCTGCAAGTCCGAGTTTGGCTATGACTACGAGACGTTAGTGCGCAAGAACGACCTGTCCACACCGTCATTGCTCAACGCCCTACGACCGATGTGCCAGAGAGGTAGGGACTCGTTGGACATGGTGTTTCGGTCGGCTTTGAAGGAACTGACGGAGGAGATTCATGGATTCGACGACGATGCCGACACGACGTTGGAAAACCCTGTTTTCGTCAGCGGCCGATATGTCGAGTTGAGGCTGTTGAAGAAAATCAAGGAGCACTATATGAAGACTACCGGACAGAACATCGTGAAGTACCTGACGGACTCTTGCCCCGACACAAATTCACCGCTGAGACAATTGGTGGAACAAAGCTTGTGTGAGATGTATTTGAGAAAGTTGTACGACCGTTACGAGCTGAAGTCGAAAGACTTCGACAAGGCGGTCGCTGAGTACCCCAGCACACCTGTGAAGATGCGAGTGTGGACGGACCCCTCTTCGCAGACGGCGGCTAACGTGCAGATTGCAAACTTTATCGGGGCAGTATACGAGGAGAGTAGCCGCAAGTGGGAAGCAATGTCCGAGGATGAAAAGGCGAACCAGACATTTTACAAGTTATTCATCGCCGACTATGCTGCGGAGATGAAGGCCTTTATCAAGACCCACGGCCGTCTTTTGTCGGAGATGCTGAGAGCGAGGTGAGCTCATGACGTACCTCTGTTTCGGCCTCACTACGAACGCAGCCAGTCTAGGGACCGGAACGATGGCCACGTCGTACTACATGGCACGGAATGGGAAATCACGGTCAAGCATCTGTTGGAACTACCCGCTGGAAATGATCCACAGGAAGGAACCGGTGTCTGCCGTCGTCCAACCGGTCTTCACACTGGAAGAGTACTTTAAAGGCTTGGACGTACTGTTGAATGCCAAAGACGACGAATGATCCAGTCTCAGCTGATGAAGCCAACCTATGTTCGGACCATCTACGCTTCCATATATGTAATTATTTAATCAATCATATATATTATTATCGTTATTAGGACATGTACATACCGTGTATGTCTATATATTTGTTACGTAATTGAACACATATATTGAATGTGGCAAGTCTTGGAATCACAACTTTGTACCTAGCAAATAATATAACACATTTGATTTTGTTATTTCTATTTGGTTAGAATTAGGCTTAACTTCTCACTGTAATGGGCCGTTTTAGTCTCATAGGATGTTTGTCGTCCAGCCTTATGTTTCAATTATGAAGTTAAAATGGTATTGTTGTGTAAAGTAACATTTTGAAAAGGATAATTTATAAAACAACATTCTACAAATGATAAATCCGCTTATTGATTTGTTATCGTCAATAATAATTTAATAAGTAGTGTGGAGAAATGAACCAATATGGAAGGACGTAGGGTACTGTCGTCAAACCGATGACAATCTGCCAAAAGGTGTGAGTCCTGCCAAAAACTTACCTTTTGTGTGCAGACAGAGTAACCAACACTATTTACCTATCACCGACCCAAATCTCATCCTAGAGGGATGTGAGGTATTAATGAAACACCTAATAGAGATAATTATAGAAAAACATTTAAATGGTCATGGAAATTATACAAACGAACCACACATAAAACGAGTTAAAGTCAAAAAGCTTGAAATTGAGTTTCAATGATCCCAGCATATTCTTCATTGAATTGCTTAAATTGTCTCCCCTGATACTTGTGGAGCCTATAGATAATTAAGATGATTGCAAACCTTAATACCTATTAAAATGCTAATTACTTTGTTAAAATTGTATTAAAATGCTAATTACTATGTTAAAATTGTTTAGAAGGGACTGTAAAGTTGGACGATACAGCGTAGCCAGCCTTGGTGCAGAGTCCAGAGAGCTGCCTCCCGGATGCGCCCACCTGAATCAACCACGAGTAGTATTCAAAGTTTGACATTTGAGTTGGAGTGTACGAAGAGCTGTGTACGGTGCACCAAACGAACGTATGAATTATGTCAGGCATACCTAGGAACATTGAAGTGGTAATTATAACCAAAATAATAACCGCTTAACCTATTGCGACATTCAAGAGATTACAGAGGGAGAAGTCCCGTTTTCTAGTAATGTGTAATGAACAGCTGTGAATCATGTTAACAAGGAACCTTTGCGATTTAAAGAAACTGAGTAGTTAAACTTGTGCTTCGATGGGTACCCATGGAGACTTTTATCCATGTGTTAAACTTGTGATTCGATGGGTACCCATGGAGACTTTTATCCATGTGTTAAACCTGTGATTCAATGGGTACCCATGGAGACTTTTATCCATGTGTTATTTTTATCATATCTTTAAACTATTAGGTATTGTATTGATATTACTATATTATGCTTTTATTATTGAATATCCCAAAGTTTTAAGTCAAGGAAATACAATCAATATTAAGGTTTTAAGTCAAGGAAATATAATCAATAATATGAGTAGTTTCAAAGGTGGATGGATTAACATATAAATTGTTTTAGACTTTGCTTGTATCGGCGTAAAGCCAATGGTTTGATAAGGTAAATGCACTAAGTGAAAATGAATAAACAACAAGAATAAACTACTGCCTGATGGCTACAGAAAGGAGTGGCGCCAACCCTAAACAACCCTTAACCCCTGTCCTTCCCCACTAATATCAATACTCTGGACTGATAGCCTGAAGAAGTAGTATGACAATTGATTTCTCTGCAGCACATGTTATAAATTCTATGTAAAGGGCTTCTAGAACCCTGTACATGGGATGGTATGATCCTGAAACTTTGTATCCGTAGGTACTTTTGTTGATTATTAGAGGTATATTCTTACTATTGTTGATTATTAGAAGTATATACTTACTAGGAATCTACTATGTCTTAATAATTGATAGATAGCTATAATGAGGTAGTTGTTTAATTTCCAGTATCACGGAAAATTATTATGTATTGTATTAATCTGAGACGTATTATCTAGACCGCTTGAATAAAGCCTAGGGTACCAAAACAATTTGATGGACTAGGATAGTACATATTTTTTATATATATATTGGTGGGCTTCCTCATTTTAACTTAACCCTAAATGCCAGAGGAAGCGAGGCGAACCCTAGGGGATGGTCATGCCACGTGCCATTGTCGCCCCTAGGTACGCAAAATGCCCTACCAAGGTATGGGGAGACCCCTAGTATAGTTAGTATGTAAGTAATAATCTTTAAGTACTAAGGTGATTGTATACCATACATACTACCTCTTGTTATATTGTGGCTAGATAACACTAAAGATACGGCGTACAGGAATAGCAAGCTTGCTACCTGTCACCCTAATCGTGCAACTTAGCTGCGCTAGGCAATGCCTAAGAGATAATGAAACACAGAAGTCAAGTGCTTGTTAATTCTCCCCTACCCACTTGCAGTTTTATGGCGACTTGAGACTAAGGTACTTGTACCTTAGCCACCTGTCTACCCTCTCAAATTTTGTACCACTTCTTTTAATGGGCGTTTTTTTGTGTGGAATGATTATTGGGCACTGAGTTCATATATAGATCAGGAGTGATTGGTACCCTAGTGCGATAATCCCTTTAGCATGTTTCGTTCAGTTATGTGTGTTTAATAAGTATAAGTTATGTTGTAAGATAGTCTTACAAGACTAAGAGCGCGGTCTTGCTTCCTGTAGGGATAAATAAATGGTGGATTTGCTTAGTAGACTAATATAATTACGATTTGTTGATTTTATAACGGAAGGAAATTCCAAAATCTATTGCTATGAAACTAAAGTACCGTAATGTAAACCTACCCGATAAGGAACCATTTAAATTATTAAACCACTAATCCTTTATTGCTTAACAAACAATAAACATTAACTGAAATGTATTATAATAGTTCTGATTGAAATTATCCATAAATTTACATGGGACAGTTATTTCAAAATTCCAAATTACTTCCATAATGGAGACTTTCCAAGATTACTATGCATCCACATTCATTTGAGCTGTAATTCATGTTTTATTATAATATAAATATTAGTTTTGCTGTATACTGGCCTAGCATTGTGTTTATTTGTTAAGAATATGATATGTATGATTGACTAAGTATTCTGTTTAGTATTATTGTATTCATTTGACTAAGTATTTTATTTGGTATTATTGTATTCATTCATGTCTCAATTTTACAATATGTGCATTAATATTTGACTAAATGTCTTGGTGATTTAACGCCTTAATTTGTTGACCGATTTGCCAATGCTAGAATAACGTTTGCTACTTTGGTAACGCGTATCATGTGGGAAGCCACTGTGGTTCCTTTATCTGTTAATTGAAGTTAGCTAGCAACCACTACTCTATGTCTTGAATTAGATCTTGTGTTTTAAAACACAACTTGTAAGAGGAGAGAGACTGATTACTTGAATTAATTACTAATTTAATAATTCTATTCAAAAGTATAGATTTTACCTTGTTAATTGGACTGTTCATATATGCCAGTTCATTATGTTGTTCATAACTGATGTTTTATTCAAAAACAGTCATCACGAATTGTCTTTAGAATCATCTTCTCTTAACCGTTGATAAGCCTAAGGAAATTAATTGTCTAGATGACCTGTGACATCTATATTTAGAAAAGCAAAGAATCCCTGTCAATATTTTAATGACCCTTAAGGTTCAACGGTTGATTACTGGTTGACTGTAGAATTAGTCATCGATCTCTCATGCTGCTTGGCTGGACAAATGGTAGTAAATAGAGTGGAAATATAAATTTCCCTCAAAATAACCTACACCTATTGACCCTGCATTTGTCATGCTTGAGGACAAGCATGAACTAAGGAGGGGGGAAGTTGTGACAGCCCCAGATGCATTGTTTCATTTATGCACTGAATGTGCCTGTAGCATATATATGTCAGATGGACGTCACATGATTATTCGTAAAGTCAACCAAAGTGTTTCAATCAATATTATTATAATTTATTCAAAGTTTCATTTAATTACTTTAACTCCCTAAAAATTGGATTTATTGATGTCACACGTCGAGAACTTTATTATATAGATTTTCTAACAAAGGGATACTGTACCACATAGTTCCTTTCTGATAAAACAACCACCATCCGGCTGGAAGGGCTCAAGGACTGCTCTTAGCACCAAGACTAAAACGTAGAAATGACAATTATAATGCGAGTTATGCCTCCATGAATCGTTTGGCAGCGCCACTTTACGGTGTCTTTGTTGGTGGGAAACGCCCTGAGGCTGAGGACTAGTGGACGCTAGAGACGCCACTCCTTGTTCGGTCGCGATCCTGGAAGGACGTCAGCTCTCTCTCCTCATTAGCGAAATTCTAAATTATTCATCAAAACCTATTGGCCGATTTATTATTATAAAACCGTTCATATTACTTTTAGCTTAATCTACTGGGTTGGTTATGTGGACTTTAGTCCTTTGTTGTTTTATTTAGTAGCAAATTGTAAAACTAATTCACTACTTTTAGCTTAATCTACTGGGTTGGTTATGTGGACTTTAGTCCTTTGTTGTTTTATTTAGTAGCAAATTGTATAACTAGCTTAATCTACTGGGTTGGTTATGTGGAATTTAGTCCTTTGTTGTTTTATTTAGTAGCAAATTGTAAAACTAATTCACAACTGTAAATTATAACTTTGAAACAAACTAAATTAAAACAGCTTCTCTTGTCAATACTGTGTTTAATTGTCGACGACACCTGAGTTTCGCTCCCACTAGGTTCTTTCAGACCTCTCAGAATCACCTGAGGTCGCATATATTTCCTTCTTCTCTTCCTCTGTTAGTTACAACTACATCTTTATCAACATCTATTTAAACTTTAGATACTCATGTTGAATGTTACAAGTAAAATCGAATAATACATAATTGTCCTTTTTAATACATCTTATGTTACTTTTTGACATACACTATTATATTAGATGATACATAATTATTAATAGTTCATACACGCATTCATATATATTAGTATTTTGAAAATTATTGGGTTATTCATGATCAACACACACACTCTATCACATAATTATGTAATTGATTTACAATACAACAGTTGTTCTAACAGTGTCTGTAAATTAATAGCATTATGTATTAGGCACCTTGTCGTCCAATAGTTCTCAGACAGTCAAGGTTGTGTTGTTTATATGAATTAAGTTTGTTAAAATACCCTAGTAAAAATGAGTTCTAGCAACAATTCACCTAATAACCTAAATTATTTACCCATCTCCGACCCAAATATTATCCTAGAGGGATGTGAGGTATTAATGTAACACCTGATATAGGGAATCATAGAAAAACATTTGAATGGTCATTCAAACTATACAAACGAACCACACATAAAACGAGTTAAAGGTAAGAAACTGGAAATTGAGTTCCATGAATAAGCCAGCATGTTGTTGATCGAATGACTTACATTCTTCCCCTGATACTTTTAAAGGATATAGAAAATCGATCTGATTTTGAATATTAATACATATGGAAATGCTAATTCTTCTGTTAAGTTTGTTTAGAAGGAACTTGTTTAGAGTTAGACGATCCAGTGAAGCCAGCCTTGATGCAGATTGTAAAGAGCTTCCTCCTGAACATGCCCTCTGATGATGTGGATCATTGAATTGAAGCTTGAAGTGCCAGGAGAGCTCTGCATTATGGTCAGTATTAATTATCCGTATAGTTATTTTGACAGTAGAGTAGGGGGACGTCCCGCTTTCAAGCGTTTATGAATAAATTGTTAGGAAGCATGAGAAGGAACAGATTGTGAAGCGACTACTTATTACTTATAATGTTTTAAGTAAATACTTATTAGCGTTTGAATAAAATGCTAGTAAATATAAAAGTGTTTACTTGTCTTATAAGTAATTACTTACAAGCAGTTACATGTACTTATCTATCACTAAATACTTATTAATTAATTGGTGTGGATAAAACACAAATACTTAAGTGTCATTTTGGACCAAGTGGATTAGATTGGAAGCAACACATCTCATATTTGAAATCTAACTTAGATATCTCCGATAAAATATTTCTATTATCCAAGATCAAATAGTTTCTATTATCTAAGATCAATTTGTAGCAAAGATATTTTGAGGATGCTTTATGTTTCTCTTATGCATAGTAGAATCAATTACGATCTTACATTCTGTGGGAAGGACTTATGAAATAAACCTAAAACCAATTGGCATTCAACACAAAATGTTTATAAGAACCATGACGAATAAGAGAAAATTAGAACCATTTCGCGCTTTATTTGTGATCAATAACATGGTTCTACTTCCTTTGTTTTTTAGAACCATTTCGCGCTTTATTTGTGAACAATAACATACATCCTTTGTTTTAAGTATTGGATATGAAACGGTTACATTAATGTAAGCTTTCTAAACCTTTACATTGGTTATAGTAATAGGCTTCTGTTGTATATTTTCTTTCGTAGTTGATAGCTACATTGATCTTCTTTTGTTCGTAGATAATGTTCAACGACGCAGATTGGTCTGTAAGGTCTTCGCCGCCAGACACCATAAACCAGCGTCTACTTCGCCTCTGGGTGTGGTTCCTTCGAAGTACCAGAGTCCCTGGTCTACCAGAGTCCCTGGTCTGAAGTCCTTCTCCTCTGGCACATCGTGGTTCCCTGCCTCTTTCTTGGAACGCTCTTCCGCCTGCTGAGTTCATACGCTGAATCTGATTCTGGTTCTTCTCATGCAACGAAGCTAGGTTCACCTCTTCCTCCATCGGGCCATGAACGAGGTTCCAGTCACCAGTTCTCCTTATCGATCGTCCAAGGCTTCTGGAGGATTTCTTGGTGCACACCCCAATGTCCCGTATGATGCTAGTCTACGAACCGATCAACTTCAACATTAAACAGTACGGTTGCTTCTGGAGGATTTCTTGGTGCACACCCGAACGTCCCGTATGCAAGATCGGGGCGTATGAGGAATTCAGCTTTATCTCCCTTTTTCATTGAAATGTTGTTATTGTAAGAAGCCTTTTTATATCGTGGTATTAATAATAAATAATACAATAACAATAAAGTATAATAATATAGTATAATATATTATTTATAATACATACGTTTTGTAAATTACCTAATTACTATATGTATTCCATATTAAACTTTATGTTCTACAAATCAAAAGAATAAAATATGAATATACTACATTTTGTCGATTGAAAAACATGGATTCACAATTTGTATTGATAGAATATATTATCTTACTAATCATTAAATACAAATATGATCACATAAAGAAAGTGAATTCAGTTATGAAAGACATGAAACAACACATAATTCTAATTTAGCCCTTATGACATATTCATTTCCTACTGGTTCCTACAATCCTTTCACATGAACGTAGACCTTGTATACCGAATTTGACCTTATTAGACATCGATACAAATATTGTTTGTTTCTTTTGTACCTTTGTATTGTATTGGCCTTGAATATACAGTATATTATACTGTTTTGTACTTTGTAAATACTGTAGATACGTTTAAATTAATAAATACTTATTATTTATTAAATATATTGGTACATTAACCCTAGAGTGCTATATTGAGGTATTTCGTCTTTAATTAGAGTTACATTGTAAGTTTATTTATATTAATGTAGTATTTGGTTGTTTATAAATACATTTAGGTTCGTCTTTAATTAGAGTTACATTGTAAGTTTATTTATATTAATGTAGTATTTGGTTGTATCCAAACTAAATATGTGTTTTGCGTTATTATTCTGATTGCTTAGTGTAATGTGTTACGTCTTATTTTCCCTCGGAAATGTTTGTATTTTCCCGTTAACAATGTGCTGTTCCATATCCTCTAACCACTATTAACTCTTGGTTTTATGAATAATCTTTGAATGTTGCTTCTAAGTTCAGGACGAACCCTGGTTGAACCTCTATTTCCACTCATGATATAAAATAGCTTTAGTGTTTTGAAATTAAACAAATGTTGTAAAGGCATTACACCCACCTGTCAATATAAAGGAAAATAATGCTCCCGTCTACCCCTCTTTAGAATTATTCTAATAAATTTATTTTGAGATTGTCTTACATTATTAATGAGATATTTATACGTTCTTCCCCAGCATAAACTTCCGTACTGTAATCTAGATTTAATTGAACATTAAAATACATAATAAAGATAACCCAATATTAATTGTACTGTCCATTGTATGTATTTTGTTTTTCAACATTAAAGTAAATAATAAAGATAACATAATATTATTTGTACTGTCCATTGTATATATCTGTGTTTCAACATTAAAATAAATAATAAAAATAACCTAGTATTATTTGTACTGTCCATTGTATGTATCTGTGCTTCAACATTAAAATAAGTATTAAAGATAACCTAGTATTATTTGTACTGTCCATTGTATGTATCTGTTTTTCAACATTAAAGTAATTAAAAAGATAACCTAATATTATTTGTACTGTCCATTGCATGTATCTGTTTTTCGACATAAAGAAAGCATACAGAAACCAAAATGTTATTTGTACTGTTTACCCTTCTTCTGAAGCTTCTTACTAAGACGGATCCACGTAGATATAACTAACACATTGTACATCAGCATGAACCACTCTAACAACACCGTCTGCAAATTTCATGTTTGTATTCTGTGGTGTATCTAGACCCTAGGTAGTATAAATAACAATGGTTCGCTAACGATATTGAACGGGCCGACGGCTGTCGCTGTGCCAGTCAGAGCGAACGAGCTAGCATTGCGTGGTTGTTTTCCAGCAGTACATTTACCACGTACGTTAGACGGTCGACCACTTTTCATTTTGATCAGTGTTTATCTACAGCCGAGCTAGTAACACCAATAATGGGTCTCGCTAACAATACGAAACGTCAGTCGACTGTCGCTGTGCCAGTCAGATTAAACGAGCCGGCACTCAACGGAGAATGAAACAAGTCGTGTTTGTTTTCCAGCAATAGAGCTACCATGTACGTTGGACGGCCAACAACCTTTCATTGTGATGTGTTTATCTACAGCCGAGCTAGTAACATCAGTAGTGGGTCTCGCTAGCAATACCAAACGGCAGTTCCACATGAGGTGCCCACTGTCGAGACCAACTCTGTCTGTCGGGTACATAATGTTACCTGATGTTCACCACTATTGCAGTAATTGATTGTTTACTGTGCTTCGTATATTTAACACACCGTCTTAGTCAGTTGTTGCTAGGCCAGTGCCACTCGCTTCTCTCGTGTGTAAGCTTTTACCATCCTGTGTACGACGCATTGCTTCATTGTTTTAGGAATAAGAGAAACCCAGTATTAGTTGTACTGTTCATTTATGCCCTGGAACTAACCACTTCGTTTACAGGGTATCTAAGCCTACCTATGTAATAGACTTAATATCTATATTATAAGTTATTCATCCACGAAATCAAATTGAACCCAGTAACTGTCCAGCGCCAGGAATATGCGTGATGCAAACCTAATTCTCACATATATGACGTTTGCGTTTCGAGGATAAAGGGTATGCCTAACGGCTGACTACGGGTTCAATTGTGATTTATTTATCTAAAGCCCAACTAGTAATATCAATAATGAGTCGCTAACAATACTGAACGGTAGTCGGTTCATGCTGTATTTGCATTGGTTACGTATCTGTTTTTCAACATTAAAATAAATAATAAAGATAACCTATTATTATTTGTACTGTCCATTGTATGTATCTGTTTTTCAACTGTAAAATAAATAAAGCATATAGAAACAAAAATGTTATTTGTACTGTTAAACCTTCTTCTGAAACTTCAGCTAGCATTTCGTGGTTGTTGCTAACAGAGCCCTTAGTTGTATGTTAAACAACCAGTGGAACTCCACATTTCAAATCCGACCACACTAACTTAATCACAAAGCAACCACTAGGCCATCCAGTCTGTTGTGATAAAGTACGCCTGGCAGTAAGGTGTTGGACAGCCGACTGCATTACAGATTGCATAGTCAGGTAGAGGCAGTCAGTGGAACGACGAAACATCGTATAGCTCATAACCAAACACAAACCAGCCTCTGACAAAGTCAGCTCTGGCCGGCAACGAGTTGAATGTCGAGGTACTTCCACAATGCAATCCCACTCGAGATGTCGACAGTCGATGCTAACCCTGTATGGCCGATGCGTGATTGTAGATTTACAATTGTGTGCACACGTTACTGAACAGCGGCAAATCTTCACTATGCCGGCCTGAACTACTCATGTAACCATCAAATGTAAATGCAGATATGGACGGCTGCTTTCTTGCGAGGCAATTGGAATGTATGATGGACAACCGACTGCATTACAGATTACATTGTCGGGTCGAGGCAGCCAGTGGAGCGACCAAACATTTTATCGTTACTATAACAGACAAGTAAATAATTAAGCCAGTGGGTGGATTGTCGAGTCACTACTACATAGCTATTCCACTTGAGTTGCCGACAGTTGAGATTAAAACTGTGACACGGGTACTGTTTTGACCTGGCGTACACTTCTAATGCCATAAGTGGTATTGTACACGGATTGGACATTATACACACAGGCGTTCATGGTATTAGCAAGGCTTGTGTTCGTTTTCTTCTCTACTGTGGTAGCTTTTACCATAGTAGACTATTATGTTAGGACAACTCTGTGAATAACGGATTGAACATACAAGCTTGGGACTTAAAACATTTATTGTACACTAGAAGCTGAGTAGACATGGGCTTTTAATCAAACTATGGTACGATAGAAACTAATTTCGGTAATTTATTTATTCGACAATTGTTGTGTTTAACATATATATAAGACCTGAATAACTATGTTACATATTACAATATATTTTAATATTAGCATCATTTAAAAACATGTCCGCGAAGAATATATATTTCTAAGTATTGAAGCCAACAATTCCAATTGTATGGAAGATAATAGTAACAAAAAGGAGCAATAATGTTCCATTTAATTATCATGGATGCCGAATAAGATATATGCTTCCCGTAAACCTAAATATATATTTTATTCCATAAGTTACCTAAGTACACATTTCATTGAATACAGTAACTTTAAAACGCCTGCAGTTTGCGGAATGCAATACTAAACCTTTAATGCATATTTGCGTTGTGAATCTGAAGGCTCTAGTACAATAAACACCTTCATTTTTAGTAATCTACTGTTAATGTTTGATCTCACCAATAATTGTTATAATGATGTGATCGGTAGTTCAATTGGTAACGGTAGCCTATTGTATGATTATATATATTAAATAACGTACTAAAGTATACTGGGGTTTGGGTTATATGTTGAAGATTTGTCTGTACGTAAGCCGATGATATTAATATTCACTTAAAGAGTGTTATAACATGTCTAGAATGCTTTAAATGTAGTGGGTTTGGAAGGGGATCAAATATTGATCATGACACAGAAGGGTACGTCGGACGGCTGACTACGGATTAATTGTGATTTGTTTATCTAAAGCCCAACTAGTAATATCAATAATGAGTCGCTAAAAATACCGAAAGGTAGTCGGTTCATGCTGTATTTTTATTGGTTACTTATGTGTTTTTCAACATTAAAATAAATAATAAAGATAACCTAATATTATTTGTACTGTCCATTGTATGTATTTGTTTTTCAACATTAAAGTAATCTATGAAGATAACCTAATATTATTTGTACTGTCCATTGTATGTATCTGTTTTTCAACATTAAAATAAATAATAAAGATAACCTAATATTATTTGTACTGTCCATTGTACGTATCTGTTTTTCAACATTAAAATAAATAAAGCATACAGAAACCAAAATGTTATTTGTACTGTTTAACCTTCTTCTGAAACTTCTCACTAAGACGGATCCACGTAGATATAACTAACACATTGTACATCAGCATGAACCACTCTAACAACACCGTCTGCAAATTTCATGTATGTATTCTGTGGTGTATCTAGACCCTAGTTAGTATAAATAACAATGGTTTGCTATCGATATTGAACGGGCCGACGGCTGCCGCTGTGCCAGTCAGAGCGAACGAGCTAGCATTGCGTGGTTGTTTTCCAGCGGTACATTTACCACGTACGTTGGACGGACGACTACTTTTCATTGTGATCAGTGTTTATTTACAGCCGAGCTAGTAACACCAATAATGGGTCTCGCTAACAATACGAAACGTCAGTCGACTGTCGCTGTGCAGTCAGATGTAACGAGCCGGCACTCAACTGAGAATGAAACAAGTCGTGTTTGTTTTGCAGCAATAGAGCTACCATGTACGTTGGACGGCCAACAACCTTTCATTGTGATGTGTTTATCTACAGCCGAGCTAGTAACATCAGTAGTGGGTCTCGCTAGCAATACCAAACGGCAGTTCCACATGAGGTGCCCACTGTCGAGACCAACTCTGTCTGTCGGGTACATAATGTTACCTGATGTTCACCACTATTGCAGTAATTGATTGTTTACTGTGCTTCGTATATTTAACACACCGTCTTAGTCAGTTGTTGCTAGGCCAGTGCCACTCGCTTCTCTCGTGTGTAAGCTTTTACCATCCTGTGTACGACGCATTGCTTCATTGTTTTAGGAATAAGAGAAACCCAGTATTAGTTGTACTGTTCATTTATGCCCTGGAACTAACCACTTCGTTTACAGGGTATCTAAGCCTACCTATGTAATAGACTTAATATCTATATTATAAGTTATTCATCCACGAAATCAAATTGAACCCAGTAACTGTCCAGCGCCAGGAATATGCGTGATGCAAACCTAATTCTCACATATATGACGTTTGCGTTTCGAGGATAAAGGGTATGCCTAACGGCTGACTACGGGTTCAATTGTGATTTATTTATCTAAAGCCCAACTAGTAATATCAATAATGAGTCGCTAACAATACTGAACGGTAGTCGGTTCATGCTGTATTTGCATTGGTTACGTATCTGTTTTTCAACATTAAAATAAATAATAAAGATAACCTATTATTATTTGTACTGTCCATTGTATGTATCTGTTTTTCAACTGTAAAATAAATAAAGCATATAGAAACAAAAATGTTATTTGTACTGTTAAACCTTCTTCTGAAACTTCAGCTAGCATTTCGTGGTTGTTGCTAACAGAGCCCTTAGTTGTATGTTAAACAACCAGTGGAACTCCACATTTCAAATCCGACCACACTAACTTAATCACAAAGCAACCACTAGGCCATCCAGTCTGTTGTGATAAAGTACGCCTGGCAGTAAGGTGTTGGACAGCCGACTGCATTACAGATTGCATAGTCAGGTAGAGGCAGTCAGTGGAACGACGAAACATCGTATAGCTCATAACCAAACACAAACCAGCCTCTGACAAAGTCAGCTCTGGCCGGCAACGAGTTGAATGTCGAGGTACTTCCACAATGCAATCCCACTCGAGATGTCGACAGTCGATGCTAACCCTGTCTGGCCGATGCGTGATTGTAGATTTACAATTGTGTGCACACGTTACTGAACAGCGGCAAATCTTCACTATGCCGGCCTGAACTACTCATGTAACCATCAAATGTAAATGCAGATATGGACGGCTGCTTTCTTGCGAGGCAATTGGAATGTATGATGGACAACCGACTGCATTACAGATTACATTGTCGGGTCGAGGCAGCCAGTGGAGCGACCAAACATTTTATCGTTACTATAACAAACAAGTAAATAATTAAGCCAGTGGGTGGATTGTCGAGTCACTACTACATAGCTATTCCACTTGAGTTGCCGACAGTTGAGATTAAAACTGTGACACGGGTACTGATTTGACCTGGCGTACACTTCTAATGCCATAAGTGGTATTGTACACGGATTGGACATTATACACACAGGCGTTCATGGTATTAGCAAGGCTTGTGTTCGTTTTCTTCTCTACTGTGGTAGCTTTTACCATAGTAGACTATTATGTTAGGACAACTCTGTGAATAACGAATTGGACATACAAGCTTGGGACTTAAAACAGTTATTGTAAACTAGAAGCTGAGTAGACATGGGCTTTTAATCAAACTATGGTACGGTAGAAACTAATTTCGGTAATTTATTTATTTGACAATTTTTGTGTTTAACATATATATAAGACCTGAATAACTATGTTACATATTACAATATATTTTAATATTAGCATCATTTAAAAATCTGTCCGCAAAGAATATATATTCCTCAGTATTGAAGCCAACAATTCCAATTGTATGGAAGATAATAGTAACAAAATGGAGCAATAATTGTCCATTTAATTATCATGGATGCCGAATAAGCAGTGTTTATCTAAAGCCGAGCTAGTAACACCAATAATAGGTCTCGCTAACAATACGAAACGTCAGTCGACTGTCGCTGTGCCAGTCAGATTAAACTAGCCGGCACTCAACTGAGAATGAAACACGTCGTGTTTGTTTTCCAGCAATAGAGCTACCATGTACGTTGGACGGCCAACAACTTTTCATTGTGATGTGTTTATCTACAGCCGAGCTAGTAACATCGGTAGTGGGTCTCGCTAGCAATACCAAACGGCAGTTCCACATGAGGTGCCCACTGTCGAGACCAACTCTGTCTGTCGGGTACATAATGTTACCTCCTGTTCACCACTATTGCAGTAATTGATTGTTTACTGTGCTTCGTATATTTAACACACCGTCTTAGTCAGTTGTTGCTAGGCCAGTGCCAATCGCTTCTCTCGTGTGTAAGCTTTTACCATCCTGTGCACGATGCATTGCTTCATTGTTTTAGGAATAAGATAAACCCAGTATTAGTTGTACTGTTCATTTATGCCCTGGAACTAACCACTTCGTTTACAGGGTATCTATGCCTACCTATGTAATAGAAGTCTATCTATATATATAATATATTCATGTACGAAATCAAATTGAACCCAGTAACTGTCCAGCGCCAGGAATATGCGTGATGCAAACCTAATTCTCACATATATGACGTTTGCGTTTCGAGGATAAAGGGTATGCCTGACGGCTGACTACGGGTTCAATTGTGATTTGTTTATCTAAAGCCCAACTAGTAATATCAATAATGAGTCGCTAACAACACTGAACGGTAGTCGGTTCATGCTGTATTTGTATTGGTTACGTATCTGTTTTTCAACATTAAAATAAATAATAAAGATAACCTAGTATTATTTGTACTGTCCATTGTATGTATCTGTTTGTCAACTGTAAAATAAATAAAGCAAATAGAAACAAAAATGTTATTTGTACTGTTAAACCTTCTTCTGAAACTTCAGCTAGCATTTCGTGGTTGTTGCTAACAGAGCCCTTAGTTGTATGTTAAACGACCAGTGGAACTCCACATATCAAACCCGACCACACTAACTTAATCACAAAGCAACCACTAGGCCATCCAGTCTGTTGTGATAAAGTACGCCCAACTGTGAGCTAAACTGAATCACTTGTAGTCACAGCACATTGTACACCGGGCGGGGACTTTGGCAGTAAGGTGTTGGACAGGCGACTGCATTACAGATTGCATAGTCAGGTAGAGGCGGTCAGTGGAACGACGAAACATCGTATAGCTCATAACCAAACACAAACCAGCCTCTGACAAAGTCAGCTCTGGCCGGCAACGAGTTGAATGTCGAGGTACTTCCACAATGCAATCCCACTTGGGATTTCGAGAGTCAATGCTAACATTGCCTGGCTTTTGCGTGATTGTAGATTCACAATTGTGTGCATACATTACCGTACAGCTGCCACTTCTCACTATGCCGGCTTGAACTACACATGTAACCATCAAATGTGAATGCAGATATGGACGGCTGATTTCTTGCGAGGCAATTGGAATTTATGATGGACAACCGACTGCATTACAGATTACATTGTCGGGTCGAGGCAGCCAGTGGAGCGACCAAACATTTTATCGTTACTATAACAAACAAGTAAATAATTAAGCCAGTGGGTGGATTGTAGAGTCACTACTACATAGCTATTCCACTTGAGTTGCCGACGGTTGAGATTTAAACTGTGACACGGGTACTGATTTGACCTGGCGTACACTTCTAATGCCATAAGTGGTATTGTACACGGATTGGACATTATACGCACAGGCGTTCATGGTATTAGCAAGGCTTGTGTTCGTTTTCTTCTCTACTGTGGTAGCTTTTACCATAGTAGACTATTATGTTAGGATAACTCTGTGAATAACGGATTGGACATACAAGCTTGGGACTTAAAACAGTTATTGTACACTAGAAGCTGAGTAGACATAGGCTTTTAATCAAACTATGGTACGATAGAAACTAATTTCGGTAATTTATTTATTCGGCAATGTTTGTGTTTAACATATATATAAGACCTGAGTAACTATGTTACATATTACAATATATTTTAATATTAGCATCATTTAAAAATATGTCCACGGAGAATATATATTTCTAAGTATTGAAGCCAACAATTTCAATTGTATGGAAGATAATAGTAACAAAATGGAGCAATAATTTTCCATTTAATTATCATGGATGCCGAATAAGATATATGCTTCCCGTAAACCTATATATATATATATTTTATTCCATAAGTTAAATACGTACACATTTCATTGAATACAGTTACTGTACAACGCCTGCAGTATGAGAGATGCAACATCGAACCTATCATGTAGACATTTGCGTTGTGAATCTGAAGGCTCTAGTAAAGTAAACACTTTCATTTTTAGTAATTTACAGTTATTGCGTGATTTCACTATTAATGTTTAGAATGATATGATCGTAAGTTATTTTGACACAAACAGTAGCCTATTATACATATTATATAGTATACTAAAGTATGCTGGAGTATGAGTGATATGCTGAAAATCGGACTGGACTAAATTTGATCATATTCAAATTCACATAAAAAGTGATATAACATTTCTAGAATGCTATAAATGTAGTGTAGTGGATTTGCAAAAGGATCAAATATTGTATAAATGAAGCAAGGGACTGGACAGTAGGCTAGCACAGACAGAGTCGAATTCAAGTTGTCTTTAAATTGTACATAACAGTTTTAACAACAGCCAGTTCCTACTATGCTGGCGTGAACCAGCCATGTAACCATCAACTGTAAAAGCAGAAATGCACAGCTGTTGTATTGTGTGGCAATTACAATGTAAGTTGGACGGCCAAGTGCATTACAGTCGACTTGATGCAGCCAGTGGAGCGACAAACCATTGTATCGCTCCTAAACCAAATACATATCTGACCATGCCAGCGAATTGAATGTAGAGTCACTACCACAACGCTATTCCACTCGAGATGTCGACAGTCAATGCTAACAATGTCTGGCCGACGCGTGATTGTAGATTCACAATTGTGTGTACACATTAATGAACAGCGGCAAATCTTCACTATGCCGGCCTGAACTACTCATGTAACCATCAAATGTAAATGCAGATATGTACGGCTGCTTTCTTGCGAGGCAGTTAGAATGTGTGTTGGACAGCCGACTGCATTACAGATTGCATAGTCGGGTAAAGGCGATCAGTGGAACGACGAAACATAGTTTAGCTCATAACCAAACACAAACCAGCCTCTGACAAAGTCAGCTCTGGCCGTCACGCACGAGAGAAATACCCATGTAACCGTCAAATGTAAATGCAGATATGGACGGCTGCTTTCTTGCGAGGCAATTGGAATGTATGATGGACAACCGACTGCATTACAGATTACATTGTCGGGTCGAGGCAGCCAGTGGAGCGACCAAACATTTTATCGTTACTATAACAAACAAGTAAATAATTAAGCCAGTGGGTGGATTGTCGAGTCACTACTACATAGCTATTCCACTTGAGTTGCCGACAGTTGAGATTAAAACTGTGACACGGGTACTGATTTGACCTGGCGTACACTTCTAATGCCATAAGTGGTATTGTACACGGATTGGACATTATACACACAGGCGTTCATGGTATTAGCAAGGCTTGTGTTCGTTTTCTTCTCTACTGTGGTAGCTTTTACCATAGTAGACTATTATGTTAGGACAACTCTGTGAATAACGAATTGGACATACAAGCTTGGGACTTAAAACAGTTATTGTAAACTAGAAGCTGAGTAGACATGGGCTTTTAATCAAACTATGGTACGGTAGAAACTAATTTCGGTAATTTATTTATTTGACAATTTTTGTGTTTAACATATATATAAGACCTGAATAACTATGTTACATATTACAATATATTTTAATATTAGCATCATTTAAAAATCTGTCCGCAAAGAATATATATTCCTCAGTATTGAAGCCAACAATTCCAATTGTATGGAAGATAATAGTAACAAAATGGAGCAATAATTGTCCATTTAATTATCATGGATGCCGAATAAGCAGTGTTTATCTAAAGCCGAGCTAGTAACACCAATAATAGGTCTCGCTAACAATACGAAACGTCAGTCGACTGTCGCTGTGCCAGTCAGATTAAACTAGCCGGCACTCAACTGAGAATGAAACACGTCGTGTTTGTTTTCCAGCAATAGAGCTACCATGTACGTTGGACGGCCAACAACTTTTCATTGTGATGTGTTTATCTACAGCCGAGCTAGTAACATCGGTAGTGGGTCTCGCTAGCAATACCAAACGGCAGTTCCACATGAGGTGCCCACTGTCGAGACCAACTCTGTCTGTCGGGTACATAATGTTACCTCCTGTTCACCACTATTGCAGTAATTGATTGTTTACTGTGCTTCGTATATTTAACACACCGTCTTAGTCAGTTGTTGCTAGGCCAGTGCCAATCGCTTCTCTCGTGTGTAAGCTTTTACCATCCTGTGTACGATGCATTGCTTCATTGTTTTAGGAATAAGATAAACCCAGTATTAGTTGTACTGTTCATTTATGCCCTGGAACTAACCACTTCGTTTACAGGGTATCTATGCCTACCTATGTAATAGAAGTCTATCTATATATATAATATATTCATGTACGAAATCAAATTGAACCCAGTAACTGTCCAGCGCCAGGAATATGCGTGATGCAAACCTAATTCTCACATATATGACGTTTGCGTTTCGAGGATAAAGGGTATGCCTGACGGCTGACTACGGGTTCAATTGTGATTTGTTTATCTAAAGCCCAACTAGTAATATCAATAATGAGTCGCTAACAACACTGAACGGTAGTCGGTTCATGCTGTATTTGTATTGGTTACGTATCTGTTTTTCAACATTAAAATAAATAATAAAGATAACCTAGTATTATTTGTACTGTCCATTGTATGTATCTGTTTGTCAACTGTAAAATAAATAAAGCAAATAGAAACAAAAATGTTATTTGTACTGTTAAACCTTCTTCTGAAACTTCAGCTAGCATTTCGTGGTTGTTGCTAACAGAGCCCTTAGTTGTATGTTAAACGACCAGTGGAACTCCACATATCAAACCCGACCACACTAACTTAATCACAAAGCAACCACTAGGCCATCCAGTCTGTTGTGATAAAGTACGCCCAACTGTGAGCTAAACTGAATCACTTGTAGTCACAGCACATTGTACACCGGGCGGGGACTTTGGCAGTAAGGTGTTGGACAGGCGACTGCATTACAGATTGCATAGTCAGGTAGAGGCGGTCAGTGGAACGACGAAACATCGTATAGCTCATAACCAAACACAAACCAGCCTCTGACAAAGTCAGCTCTGGCCGGCAACGAGTTGAATGTCGAGGTACTTCCACAATGCAATCCCACTTGGGATTTCGAGAGTCAATGCTAACATTGCCTGGCTTTTGCGTGATTGTAGATTCACAATTGTGTGCATACATTACCGTACAGCTGCCACTTCTCACTATGCCGGCTTGAACTACACATGTAACCATCAAATGTGAATGCAGATATGGACGGCTGATTTCTTGCGAGGCAATTGGAATGTATGATGGACAACCGACTGCATTACAGATTACATTGTCGGGTCGAGGCAGCCAGTGGAGCGACCAAACATTTTATCGTTACTATAACAAACAAGTAAATAATTAAGCCAGTGGGTGGATTGTAGAGTCACTACTACATAGCTATTCCACTTGAGTTGCCGACGGTTGAGATTTAAACTGTGACACGGGTACTGATTTGACCTGGCGTACACTTCTAATGCCATAAGTGGTATTGTACACGGATTGGACATTATACGCACAGGCGTTCATGGTATTAGCAAGGCTTGTGTTCGTTTTCTTCTCTACTGTGGTAGCTTTTACCATAGTAGACTATTATGTTAGGATAACTCTGTGAATAACGGATTGGACATACAAGCTTGGGACTTAAAACAGTTATTGTACACTAGAAGCTGAGTAGACATAGGCTTTTAATCAAACTATGGTACGATAGAAACTAATTTCGGTAATTTATTTATTCGGCAATCTTTGTGTTTAACATATATATAAGACCTGAGTAACTATGTTACATATTACAATATATTTTAATATTAGCATCATTTAAAAATATGTCCACGGAGAATATATATTTCTAAGTATTGAAGCCAACAATTTCAATTGTATGGAAGATAATAGTAACAAAATGGAGCAATAATTTTCCATTTAATTATCATGGATGCCGAATAAGATATATGCTTCCCGTAAACCTATATATATATTTTATTCCATAAGTTAAATACGTACACATTTCATTGAATACAGTTACTGTACAACGCCTGCAGTATGAGAGATGCAACATCGAACCTATCATGTAGACATTTGCGTTGTGAATCTGAAGGCTCTAGTAAAGTAAACACTTTCATTTTTAGTAATTTACAGTTATTGCGTGATTTCACTATTAATGTTTAGAATGATATGATCGTAAGTTATTTTGACACAAACAGTAGCCTATTATACATATTATATAGTATACTAAAGTATGCTGGAGTATGAGTGATATGCTGAAAATCGGACTGGACTAAATTTGATCATATTCAAATTCACATAAAAAGTGATATAACATTTCTAGAATGCTATAAATGTAGTGTAGTGGATTTGCAAAAGGATCAAACATTGTATAAATGAAGCAAGGGACTGGACAGTAGGCTAGCACAGACAGAGTCGAATTCAAGTTGTCTTTAAATTGTACATAACAGTTTTAACAACAGCCAGTTCCTACTATGCTGGCGTGAACCAGCCATGTAACCATCAACTGTAAAAGCAGAAATGCACAGCTGTTGTATTGTGTGGCAATTACAATGTAAGTTGGACGGCCAAGTGCATTACAGTCGACTTGATGCAGCCAGTGGAGCGACAAACCATTGTATCGCTCCTAAACCAAATACATATCTGACCATGCCAGCGAATTGAATGTAGAGTCACTACCACAACGCTATTCCACTCGAGATGTCGACAGTCAATGCTAACAATGTCTGGCCGACGCGTGATTGTAGATTCACAATTGTGTGTACACATTAATGAACAGCGGCAAATCTTCACTATGCCGGCCTGAACTACTCATGTAACCATCAAATGTAAATGCAGATATGTACGGCTGCTTTCTTGCGAGGCAGTTAGAATGTGTGTTGGACAGCCGACTGCATTACAGATTGCATAGTCGGGTAAAGGCGATCAGTGGAACGACGAAACATAGTTTAGCTCATAACCAAACACAAACCAGCCTCTGACAAAGTCAGCTCTGGCCGTCACGCACGAGAGAAATACCCATGTAACCGTCAAATGTAAATGCAGATATGGACGGCTGCTTTCTTGCGAGGCAATTGGAATGTATGATGGACAACCGACTGCATTACAGATTACATTGTCGGGTCGAGGCAGCCAGTGGAGCGACCAAACATTTTATCGTTACTATAACAAACAAGTAAATAATTAAGCCAGTGGGTGGATTGTCGAGTCACTACTACATAGCTATTCCACTTGAGTTGCCGACAGTTGAGATTAAAACTGTGACACGGGTACTGATTTGACCTGGCGTACACTTCTAATGCCATAAGTGGTATTGTACACGGATTGGACATTATACACACAGGCGTTCATGGTATTAGCAAGGCTTGTGTTCGTTTTCTTCTCTACTGTGGTAGCTTTTACCATAGTAGACTATTATGTTAGGACAACTCTGTGAATAACGAATTGGACATACAAGCTTGGGACTTAAAACAGTTATTGTAAACTAGAAGCTGAGTAGACATGGGCTTTTAATCAAACTATGGTACGGTAGAAACTAATTTCGGTAATTTATTTATTTGACAATTTTTGTGTTTAACATATATATAAGACCTGAATAACTATGTTACATATTACAATATATTTTAATATTAGCATCATTTAAAAATCTGTCCGCAAAGAATATATATTCCTCAGTATTGAAGCCAACAATTCCAATTGTATGGAAGATAATAGTAACAAAATGGAGCAATAATTGTCCATTTAATTATCATGGATGCCGAATAAGCAGTGTTTATCTAAAGCCGAGCTAGTAACACCAATAATAGGTCTCGCTAACAATACGAAACGTCAGTCGACTGTCGCTGTGCCAGTCAGATTAAACTAGCCGGCACTCAACTGAGAATGAAACACGTCGTGTTTGTTTTCCAGCAATAGAGCTACCATGTACGTTGGACGGCCAACAACTTTTCATTGTGATGTGTTTATCTACAGCCGAGCTAGTAACATCGGTAGTGGGTCTCGCTAGCAATACCAAACGGCAGTTCCACATGAGGTGCCCACTGTCGAGACCAACTCTGTCTGTCGGGTACATAATGTTACCTCCTGTTCACCACTATTGCAGTAATTGATTGTTTACTGTGCTTCGTATATTTAACACACCGTCTTAGTCAGTTGTTGCTAGGCCAGTGCCAATCGCTTCTCTCGTGTGTAAGCTTTTACCATCCTGTGTACGATGCATTGCTTCATTGTTTTAGGAATAAGATAAACCCAGTATTAGTTGTACTGTTCATTTATGCCCTGGAACTAACCACTTCGTTTACAGGGTATCTATGCCTACCTATGTAATAGAAGTCTATCTATATATATAATATATTCATGTACGAAATCAAATTGAACCCAGTAACTGTCCAGCGCCAGGAATATGCGTGATGCAAACCTAATTCTCACATATATGACGTTTGCGTTTCGAGGATAAAGGGTATGCCTGACGGCTGACTACGGGTTCAATTGTGATTTGTTTATCTAAAGCCCAACTAGTAATATCAATAATGAGTCGCTAACAACACTGAACGGTAGTCGGTTCATGCTGTATTTGTATTGGTTACGTATCTGTTTTTCAACATTAAAATAAATAATAAAGATAACCTAGTATTATTTGTACTGTCCATTGTATGTATCTGTTTGTCAACTGTAAAATAAATAAAGCAAATAGAAACAAAAATGTTATTTGTACTGTTAAACCTTCTTCTGAAACTTCAGCTAGCATTTCGTGGTTGTTGCTAACAGAGCCCTTAGTTGTATGTTAAACGACCAGTGGAACTCCACATATCAAACCCGACCACACTAACTTAATCACAAAGCAACCACTAGGCCATCCAGTCTGTTGTGATAAAGTACGCCCAACTGTGAGCTAAACCGAATCACTTGTAGTCACAGCACATTGTACACCGGGCGGGGACTATGGCAGTAAGCTGGTGAAGACCAAGCCAGCCCCACCGTTAAACCTTACACGTACCTAAATTATTTTCCACTGACATCATGAACTGGTCTAATCCGAGCTATCAAAGCCATCTGCAAATTGCATGTATGTTTTCTTTGTGTATCTAGACACCATGTGAGGTACCCTCGACTCGCTGCCCAGCGACAGCTAACGAAGCCGGTGTGTGTTTATAAACGCTTTCTAACAATGAATTGGGTGGACGAGCGGTTGTTACTAACAGAGCCGTTCGTTGTATATTAAACGACCAGGGGTACTCCACTTTTCAAACGAGGCCAAACTAACATTGTCAGCAACAACTCGGCCATCCCCTCAGTTCTAATACAGTACACCCAACTGTGTGGTAACCCGAAACACTTGTAGTAACAGCACATTGTACACCCTATGGCATTACGCTGGTGAAGACCAAGCTAGCCCCGCCGTTAAACCTTACACGAATCTCAATTATTGTCCACTGACACCATGAACTGGCCTGGTTCGTGCTAACAAAGCCGTCTGCAAATAGCATGTACGAATTCCGAGTGTATCTAGACTCTAGCTAGTACACATAACAATGGTTTGTGATACAGTTAACCCAAATGTGAGCTAAACCGAATCACTTTTAGTCACAACAAATTGTACATCAGTTAAGGCCCTTGACAGTAAGCTGGTGACGTCCAAGCAAGACCCGCCGTTACACCTTACGCGTACCTAAAATATGTTCCACTTACAGCATGAACTGGTCTAGTCCGTGCTAACAAAGCCGTCTGCAACTTCAATGTATGTGTTCTGTGTGTGTCTAGATACCATGTATGGTAACCTCGACTCCCTGCCAAAAGAAAGGCCTAAGCTCCGCCCATTTTCCCCAGTATTCCCTGTAACATTCCCTATTTTCGTGGAATTATACCCCCACCGCGATGGGAAAAGCCTGTCAGTAAGACTTCGATGGTGGATCGGGAGTGGCGTTGTGCAAAGTAGGGGTTTACTTTCCGATCTAAGTCGTATTCCACATCCGGAAGGTATAAAAGGAGCACTTGGTTTGGTCTACAGATCAGTCCACATTGGTCTCACAAAATGTTCAGTCTGATCTACTCTGGTCTAGAAGACGCTGCTATGCTGGCCAACATGCTGATCTTTAATTACTTCAGATATCCGATCAAGGGTGTTATGTTCGACTGCATCTACAACGGACGGCGCTGCAGGTTCCATGAAGTGCCTTTCTTCGATTGCAGTGATGTGACAATCTGCAACACACTAAAT
>JAYJMT010000193.1:0-20000 GCA_036321655.1 Quercus alba
CAAGTGATTCCTTGAGTAGATTGAGGCTCCTTCTCATCTTTCTTCCTGAATTCCTTCCTATCACCCTTGTGAGATGAAAACTTCCCTTTGTTGAAAGGCTTCCCATCGTTTTTCATCTTCAAAAATTTTTGGAAGTTCTTAGCAAGAAATGATACCTCCTTCTCCACATCATCCTCTTCGAAGGAGTTGTCCATTCTCTCGGTGATGGTTTTAAGAGCAAGTGATTTGCTCGATTTATGAGAAGGCAGTCCTAGCTCATATGTTTGGAGAGATCCAATAAGCTCTTAGATTTTGATCTCATCCAAGTCTTTACTCTCTTCTATAGTTGTGACTTTTGCTCGAAAACTCTCCAGTAAAGACCTCAAAATCTTTCTCACCACTTTAGAATCTTTAATCTTCTCTCCGAGATTGATTTTGGCAATTACAATCTCATTGAGCTTTCCATAGAAAGAATCGAAAGCCTCATCATCTCCTATCTTAAGTTCTTCAAATCTGGTGGTAAGCATTTGAAGCTTCGTGTCCTTGACTTTCTTGATACCCTCATAGGTTGTTTCAAGGATTGTCCAAGCTTCCTTAGCTACCTTTATGTGCGATATCCTGTGAAACTCATCAGGGGACACACCATAGAATATAGCATTGATGGCCTTACTATTCGCATTAGCTAATGCAAGAGCTGCCTTGTCCCATTTGGACTTGGCAGTTGTGGGTTTAACATACCCATTCCCAACAGAATCCCATACGAACTCATCTATAGCACACAAGAAAGCCCTCATTCGGACCTTCCAAAAAGCATAGTTGCCTCCATCAAAGAATGGTGGGGCATTAAGAGATTGTGACCGGTCCATCACAAAGGGTCAAGGAACACACTCAGGTATTTAAACCACAGGGAGTGTACCCACTCTGATACCAATTGAAAGCTCCAAAATGTGTTAAAAACACAAGAGCTGTTTAGACCCCCAAAACAAAGTTACGGCTCGATAGATTTTACACTAACTTAATTCTAAGTGCAGAATAGTGTAAATGCGAGAGGATAAACAAAACAAGCTACTCTAACACATATTCATATAAACATAGCAGTAAAATGAAATGTAAAAGAGTAGGGAAGAAGAATGCAAACACAGATAACATGCCGATGTGTTATCGAAGAGGAAACCGAAGAACTCGGCAAAAAACCTCTCTGCCGCCCTCCAAGCGGTAATCGATTCACTAGACAATCAGTTGGGATACATGGGTTAGCAAGAGACCCTCCAAGCCTAATCTACCCTCTATATCTAAGCCCTCCAAGCTCCTACTCCAACAAGGCTTCTCGGAACCGTGTCTTGTCTAGCTCTCCGGATCCCGCAACAAGCTCCATGTTGCATTTGCCTTCCTTGGCTTCTTCCAATGCTTCCCAGTAGCACCAAAACCTCACTTGACACCCTGAAAGGGTGTGGTAAGTGTTTAGGCTATCAACCTCTCAATGGTATGGAAATCGAGAGGTAGGGGTTAAGGAAATCCACAAGCTTATGTGTAGAGATATATGGGTATGGTAATCTCTAACTCTCAAGGTGTTTGGCTAGGGTTTTCTCTCAAAAGCACTCCTTAACATTTGTGGGTAATGTGGGTATAAATAGTGTGGGTACAAAAAGTGTGTATCAGATAGTACAGTCTGGTAGAATAGAATGTTTCGCAGGTGTCTCGCGGGAAGGCCTTACCCGCGAGATACTCGCAAAACACAGTTGTCTCCATCTATACTGACTCTTCGCATTCCAATCATGTGCAAGGCACATGCTTCACTTCAAGGGATGCTTAGTCACGAGATACCCGCCAGAAATCTTCTGGCTTCAATTGCTTGAGTCTTCACACTCTCTCTCTATCACACAACCCTTACAATCAAATCCCACAATAAATACAGGGTACAAAAGATTGAATATAATTACAATCAAATTTGACACGGAATAAAAGCCAACAGAATACATATTTGTTAATCACAACTTTACACTTAATCATTTATAATTTATTGTATACTAATCAAATCGAAGTAACTAGTATTAACCCAACATATTTTGGCACTCGAGGAAGCAATATACACCAACTGTTAGTTATTCCTTAACTTTTATTCAATGTTATACTTTTTAATAGTTTGAGATTTAACCTTTTTTTTTTAATGAAATTTGTATTTGTAGAGTCATCCAAATCAATTTTGGGGAAGTGGATGCAAGTGCCAAATACTGACCAGCTTAGTGTTTACGGAACACAACAACATCATATAATCAACTTGAATCATTTGGATCTGCTACAAGTATTGTTATTACATTGTATATTTAACTATGTCAATTATAAGCATGTTGATTTCTAAATAATATAATACATTTTCTTTTATTCTTTTTGTAGGCTCAACATCATGGGCATCAGTTTAAGGATCAAGATGCTGGCAAGTTCAATTAAAATTAAGTTCGACTTGATCAAGATGACAAACTTTTTGTTTTTCCTTTTTGTGTTAAACACAACATAGTTCTTCATTTGTAATGGATATTATGGTATTATTTGCCTAGGGAAAAGCTTATATTTTTTTAAACACATATGGTGACTTACAACAAAGCTTTTTTTTTTTATTCAACATTATTTGAGCTTTACATCTATGGATATCTTTGCTCTTTATTTATGTTATTAAGAGATGGACATGTTTGATCCTCATTATGTTCAAGTTCATTACATAACCTACTTCAACACGAACTAGATACAAATACGACAATAGAATACAAAGAGGCATACACTATAATACAACAAAGCCTCTACTTGAATAGAGGATAACTCATTATCAGATTCGAAAAAAAAAAAAAACTAAACCATAAAGCTAAAAATAAGTAGACTAGGAAAAACACTGATAACAAACAATTGGGCAATTGGGCAATAGCGAATTTTTTCAAGGTACTCCATTCCTCTTCTTTTTCTATATATATATATATATATATATTTACTATATTAACGGGCATACCCCTTGCTAAGTTAAACTAATGCAATCCTTAGAAAGCATCCACTAATCCTTATACATCTTCTAAAATTCTGCTATCCATAAGACTAATAGTTATCCAAAATAAACAATAGCTTGACATCTTACAATAGAAAATTAGGGCTTGTTTGGATGCTTTATTCATCACTCAATTTCCATCACTCAATTTCTTTCACTCGTCACTCATCACTTTAAAATACCACACCCGTTTGGCACCATCACTCACTTGCCATCACTCAATATTTTTCACACTATTTATGGGTCCTATACCTGTCACTTGGTCAAAGCAAAGCTGTTTTGTTACCCATAGAAGGTTTTCATCCTCATCAGCCTTCTCTTTTCTCATTTCCCCTTCCCCCTTCAGCCCTGTCACTTTCCCAAAGAACAAACCCGAACCCATAAAAATTTCTCAAGCTGCCTCGCCTCTTCAAGACTGTCACCAGTGAACAACACCCATCTCTCTGACGTGTACGGCGGCGTGATCTCCTCAGTGGTGACCCAGTGGCGCTGACGAGCATAAAGAAACGTGACCCATTTCCCATTTTGTCACGAACGATCTCCTCCGACCCAAGACGGTGCTACCTCATCCCTTTCCGTACTCTCTCACCTTGTTTATTTATCTGATTTGTGTGTTTCGCATTTGGGTTTTGAGAAAAATGTTAGGTTTTAGCTTGAACTCTATTTTCCTTTGTTTTTCCCTGTTGTTTGGTTGGTGAAAAAATAATAAAGGAGAAGTTTTTTTGGTTTTTTTTTTTGTTTATATGATATTATTGTGTTTACCCATTGCTGGTTTGCTTCAATGGTTTGAAGTGTGCAAAAGTGTTTTACTCTAAATAACCCATTTTCCCACTGTCTTTCTTTTCTACTCTCTCTCTCTCTCTCTCTCTCTCTCTCTCTCTCTCTCTTTTGCTTGGTTCTTGAGAAATTATAGGAAAAGTTTAAATAAAAATTTGAACTTGATAATTCTTTCTACAATTTTCTCAATGACCCAAGAGTTTGTTTGCTCTTTTCTTTCATTTCCTCTGGTTTTGGACTGCCCAAAAGTGGGATTTGTGTTTTTTCTATGAATTGAGATTGTGCATGATCAATTTTTTTCTTTGTATTTTAGTTTTAATTATGGGATACTTTTAAAGTTTTATGCTTGTTAACTTTTATTTTTGTTATGCAATGCTTCTTTTGAATGATATGTGGATGTGTTTGTTTATGTCTCTCTAATGTGTTAATGTTTATGTTGTATGCACCATAGAATAATTGTTTTTGGTCTCTTGTGTTTATTTTTCCAGCCTTATGATTTTTACATAAAAGAATGGAATTTGGCTTCTAGGTTGAAGTGTAGAAGGGTGATGTATGTGTTTTCTTTTCCTGGATGTTTTTTGCAGGCATTTAGATATTTTGTATAGCATTAAATTTTGAGACTTTTGATTTTGTTATGTGATGGAGTCTTGGAGTTACAATTCTGAAGGGAAAGGCATTTTGTTTTCTGATGAAATGGATTTTCAGATTGATGGTTTTGCTAGAAGTAGAAAAACATTAATGGAATGGGACAATAAACATTAATTATGACATTGTATGGTATAACATTAATTATTGATATAGGTTAGCAGCCAATGTAATATCTGTTCTAAAGAGTCTCTAGTTCAAATATTGCATTGTTATTTTATCCTGCCAATTCTGTGGAGCAGAAAAAAATTCATCCATTTTGATGGAAACAAATTAAGATTTTATTTCATACATGGAACCATATGGCTCACTGACTATAATCTGCCTTAGGGCTTTTTAAACAAATCAGGAAAAGCCCTTGACAAAAAACAATCAAAAAAAAGAAAGATAGCAAAGCCCACTTTTAGATTGCCTAACCCAACTAAAGCCTAAAGGCAAAAGACTCAAAACTCATTAGCAAAGGATGTATATCATCCGTAATAGCTTGAATTTGCTAGCCCACTCATGAATCCCAATGTTAGAGTGACACTAAAACTATTTTCATTTTTGTGCTCTAAGAAACCTTGAGGATTTCTAAAAATGCACAGTGGACACTACACACGCACACAAAGTCTGATATAGAACTGGAATAGCAACAAATTAACTAGCTGCAAAATTATAATGATTCCTAAAAATGCACAGTACACATAAACACAGTCTAATTTAGAACAGCAATAAATTAACTTACAACTCAAGGACTTTAGCGAATGTGAGCTCAAAGAGTGAGCATGGAATAGAGAACCCAATATGTAAGGCATTGCTGATCATCAGTACGAGACTTGGTCTATAGAGCCTTGATTGAAGCATACCTATAAAAACAACACCATAGAAAGATGTGAATGGACATATATATTCATGCACATGACACATGTTGTGTTCACATGCAGAGCAAAACACAAATAAAAAACACACTTACAGTGGAAACACAAGAGTGACTAGAGGCCTGAAACATGAAAAAAATTGAATCTAAATTAGGGGAACAAGCAAAGGAGAAGACAAATAAATTAAGCACAATGTGAATGTGTACAATATAATGAGACTTAAGAGACATACAAAGCAAGAACATCAAAGTTCTTAGCCACACCTTGGAGAAAATTATTCCTGGATGTACCCATTCCTTGCTATTGCTCTTTAATTTTGTTTCACTACCTTTGGAACTTTTACAAAGAGACTATAAATGATTTGATAAGAGTGAGGCTTGTACAATCACCTTTTTTTTTTTTTGTTGGTAATTTACAGTTTAGTGGATTAGAGCACTTACATGGTGTCAATGATGCAATACGCACTGTGCTTAATATAGATGCTGCTTTTTGAGTCCTTGTCTTAACTAATACTTTGTTATTATAGGTTCACTTGAAACCACACAAGTTTCCAACAAAACTCAATATTTTAACTTCCCAACAAAACTCTTAATTTTCACATTGAAAATCTATTTGTATTTGATACAATTAACAAAGGTTATGTGTAACAAATTATGCTTACATTTTTTAATAGTGGACCATTATTTAGGGACAATCATAAAAGAAAATGTAAAAATTATTATTTAGAGACAAGGAGTAGCATGTGGTTATGTTCTCACTCCATTTGCATGTTTCTTTGATTGACATCATAAAATGATCATGTGCAAGATATGAGAGTGTTGGAAAAATACATGTTTGTATCGCATACAAAACATACGCAGCGGAAAAAATTAACGGATCTACTTCATTCGCAATTGATAACATGTACTATGTAAGTTTCAAAATTTGAGAACAAGAATGCATACCTTGGTGTGGTGAAATTCAAAACCGAAGATCAGAAGTTCTTGGGAAGACTTTTAATCTTCACTCCAATTCCACTTATGAAAGTTCAATAAGTGTATAAAACATCTTGAACGTTTAGACCCTCAATTTAAAAATTACCAATTCAAGCTTAATATCAAACAATTAATGTGAGGAAAATGAACGTAAGCTTAATATAGAATTGATAAACAATCTAAACCAAATAAATTCACATCCACAGTAGAAATTAAATGGAAAAGATTAAGGGAAGAGAGATGCAAACACAAGGACAACATTCGATGTGTTATCAAAGAGGAAACCGAAGCCCTCGGCATAAAACCTCTCCGTCGCCCTCCAAGCGGTAAACAATCCACTAAAAAATGTAGTTGGGATACATGAACAGCAGAAGGCCCTCCAAGCCTAATCTACCCAATGTACCTAAGCCCTCCAAGCTCCTACTCCAACGAGGTTACGTCGAACCTATTTCTTCTTTAACTTGCCGGATTCCGCTACTTGACTATAGCATTTACCAATATGAAATTGGTCCCTTCTTAACTGCTTCCCAAACACCAAATAGCCTCCTCACAGATATGGGTATGGTGAGAAAAGGTTTTGGTAATGTACCTCTCAAGGATTTGACAATGAAGAGGAAGAGAGTAGAGGAATTTGAAGAGTCTCTATGTGAAGATTATGGATGAATCAATCTTGTTTTTCTCTAAGGTTTCTCTCTTAAAATTCTCTTTGGAAACTCTCTCAATATCGTGGGTATAAGGGTATATATATAGTAGGGTGAGAAAGAATGTGAAAAGTCAATTTTTCCCAAACAGGGTGTTCTGGCAACTTGATCTCATGACTGGGTTGAGTCGCGAGTTCAAGCCGCGAGCTAACGGCCTGGCCAGCCTGGGACTTTTGTCCTGTAGTGCAATAGCTGGCGCGACTCTTCCGTTTCTGGCATGCTTGGCACGTGTGCACCTTTTTGGCAACTTGCAAGCCGCGGGCTACCCGCGAGATCCAGTTGTGAGTTCTTGCTTCTTTGCACAATCTTGAGCATTTTCTTCACACTCTCTCACACACTACCTTTACATGATTCCCACCTAAATAAGGGTTACTAATTGCTAAAATACAAGCAAATTTGACACAGAATAAAGCCAACAAGATGGTTAATAAAATTCAACCTTACAACTTAATGCCCAAGATGTGTGGTCTCTCAATCGGTTTCCAAGGAAAGAATAAAGAGTGTCCAACACTCACATATAAACCATTTCATCCTTTGTATGATCTTAATGAAAGACCTTATGAAAGTCTCATTAAAAACCCTTAATGAAATTATGTATGTTTCTCTCCTTATATACAACTAATTATCTAATTGGGCTAGCCTTTTAGGCCATTCCAATTGGGCTCTAGTATGTGGCTTGGAATGGGACCAAAATGGACCAATAAGACACTAGCTCCAATGGGCCTTGGGCTTTTCTATCAACTCTTGACAAGTCCAAAGTTACCATTAACTATATTTAATACCAGTTGCACTCTAGGCCTTATCTATAAATTATATCCCAAGACTTTATTATACATGCAACCCCTTCATTAAAATATTCATAGTAATATAAAGTCTTGAAATAAACTGCCACTTTGAAGATTACTACATCTTAATCCTTGAGTACCCGGTTTAATCCTTTATGTTATTCATCATATATTTATGAAATCCAATTTCATAAATATATACTTTAGTAACTTCTTACTAAAGTGGTTGGGCCCAACACTCTGAATAACCAAACTCATTAAACTTATCTCAAGGGAATATTTTATATCTCCGTTGAAAGATTATGAATTTTATCTTGAGAATATATGTTCCATCAACATTAAATGCGACTACCCAACATACTGAGGTTTTGACCATTACTTATAGATCTTACTCCTGATATATCAAAGCAACTTACATCTCATGATCAAATTCATTATTCTCTCAGGATTTAGAGTTGATGTAAATAGAAGTCGTGAGATTTATTATTCATTTGACAGTCATTAAGAGAATAATAAATCTCACAGCGGTCCAGTTCAATATGTCTTAACTCTTAAAACATATCAACATACCAACTAGAAGTCTCCACTTCCAGGATCAAGACAAATCATTGTAATTGATATGTTATAGTCTTCGTAGATGAAACGCCTAATTTCATCACCGACTACGAACTAAAATTCTGAGTTACAAAGAACTTGTGATTTATATCTTCTGTGACATTTCACATAAATCACATATTTTGCATCTCATGGACTAAGATAATGTCCCATTAGTTCATTAATAAATAGTCTCATATAATTAAACAATTTAATTATTTATGTCATGCCAATAAATTGGATTTTAGGGCATAAACCCCAACAGGGAGAGTGTTTAAGATGGCAGTGGTAGCATCATAAACTGTTCTTTCGTTTACAATAACAAAGAAACTTGCCATATTCTATATTATCCCTTGATTCTCCATCCTTGAATTCCAATTGCTATTCAGGGTTTTCTTTCTTTCTTATTCTAGGTTTCTTCTTTCTTTTTTTCTCTTTTTCTTTTTTCTTTTTTCTTTTTTCTTTTTTCTTTTTTTTTTTTTCTTTTTGGCAAAGGAGTTTTAATCTATTTGATTACTAATTAATAGATGTGGTTTAGTATGGTGACAGAGTGCAATATGCCGTGATTACTTACTATTTATTGTTTTTAAGGCCATGGCTTGTCTAAATGTAGTGAGTCTAGTGACAATTACTCATGTATCAAGTTGCTGCAACACAAATTCTAATGTCAGCTTTAGTAAAATGAATTAATTACGTTTCCTCTTGCACTCTTAAAGGAGATGGACTCATAGCTAATATAATAAGATTGGAGCTACATTATCTTCAAAATATTAAACTTGATATCATTGGAATTGAAAAAACTTATGTTGTTTGAAGTACTAATAAAAAGCATACTCATTAAATTTCTCAGCAATTCATCCATCTTGAGCAACTAATGAGTTTGATAAATTTCTCAATAGTTGGATTTTCTTGATATATTAGGTTGCTTTTTGGATGAGTTCCATTTTCCTTATTGGAGTTATTGCATGAGTTTCATTTACTCAGCAATGGAATGTCTTCTGCCACTACTTATGAGTCCACTTCTAACGGCCATATGTGCGATATGGATCGCTGTGTGGAAAGAACCTCCCTATCTATTCGTAATTTCAGTAGGAGGTTCTATGGATGTCAGCAGTGGTCGTCGGTTAGTATTACATGATTTTATTGTCGTTACATATTTGACTTGTTCAATGTTGTATGCAGGACTCCAATCAGGCATGTAAGTTCTTCAAATGGTTGGACAAGAACACATGCCCACATGGCCGTGCAACAGCACCACTTGTCCATGAAAGGCTTACAAGATATAAGGCCGAGGTTGTAGCTGCAAGAAATGAAAGGGATGAGGCTCATGCAAGGGAAGCAGAAGTCCAGGAGCTCCTAAGGATAGCAAAGCACAAGGCTGAAAAAACTAAGCTCGCACTCCGGATTGCTAAAGACAATGTCTACAAGTATAGGCTAGCTTTATTTTTGTCTTGGGTTGTACTTTGGGTTTGTTTTGTATTCTCTACTGTTTTTAGGGGGCCATGGCCATACACAATTGTGTTTGCCATGACCCATTGACGGTCACGTGTGTCATGCATTTTTTTTTTTTTTTTTAATGTTTTTGTTTTATGGTGAACTACTCCTTTTTTTTTTTTTTTTTGGTAGTTTGAGGAGCTAGATATAATATATTATGTACTCATAATACATTTTTCATTTCCACTACATGGAACCTAGACAATTTTAACCAGTTCTAGTTTTCTTTGGGCGACGTACCAAAAAATATACTATACATATGTTCTTTAGTCTCTACCTCTTTTAAATAATATGTTACACTCCAAGACATTGTTTTCTCTATGATGAACTATAATGAACTGTACAATATTCCGTCAACTAATTAAATATCTCCTGTAAAACAGATCGGAGATAGACAAAGGACCTTTCATCTTGTTTCTTGGCATATAATTTAAGGAGGGCTGAACCTACAATCCTCCAAACAAAGAAAAAATATTTGGCATCTCTTCGGTGATTAGCATAATCATAAGTGACGTGATACATTGCAAGAGCCTCATTGTAGGCCTCATCTATCCCCCTTTTACACTCTTCAAATTTCGCAACACCATACAATATCATCTTATAGTAGTGGCAATATTTTTTTATGTCTGATGGTCTAACAATATTTCTTATACCACATATCAAATATCTATGAATACATGCTGTGGGTATACCATGCTCCAAAAATATATCTTATAAAAATTGATACATTCGAATTACGTTACATAATTATGCCGAGAACATATTTGCACGTTGTCATGTCATTCCAAAATAGTGCAGTAACGTTACAAGTTGAACTAAGTTATACATCCACCAACGTAAATAATATTTCCATCACATATTATAGTGCCAAAACAATTACGCTGCAAAGCCATAGCATCTACATTGTAGCGAAGTAAATGGTCAATTGCCATTTTCAACATATAATCATCTCACATTGTCACGGGCAACATAATCATCCCATATTGTGTCAGTGATATTTTTCCTAAATTGGCCCATCGCTCTCTTCGATGCACTTGACATTTCTAGTACATGCCTTTGGGTCGCTGAACTTGTTGATGCTCTAGCATCGCCATTGCCTTCGCTATTGGTCACACTACCTTCACCAACACTCTCCCTTAATGTTTTGAACAATTCATCACTTCGATTGTTCATGCGTATGAAATTGTGTAAAGCACAGCACACAATAATCACGTAACGCTGCCTAATTGGCTTAAAGTTTGGCATTAAATTCAGAATGGGGAAACGGGCCATCAGCACTCCAAAAGACCACTCAATAACCATTCGTAAGGATGAGTGCTTGTAGTTGTAAAACTCCTTCGTTGATGTTATCTATCTACCACTTGAGCGGAATTCTTGTGCATGGTACTAGTTGACTTGTGAGGGGAAAGAAAACTAGTGCCAATTGGTAGACCCGAATCCACCAAGTAGTACGACCCTACACACACATAACCAACCAGCACGTAATTAAGTTGTTCATAAACATACTACTTAGATGTGGAGGATAAAATAACTTTAGTTAAAGTCATAGTAATGTATAGTACCTGTTGGTGGCCATGGGAATCCATGCTTCCGGTCACTGATCGCTTCCTCAAAAACCCTTAAGTCATTCACATTGCCCTTCCACCCAGAATGAACAAATGTGAAATGCATGTCCATGTTACACACACACAGCACATTAGTTGTTATAAGGCTCTTGAGGTCCCTACGTGCTTGAGTCGCATTTACAGGAGGTCAAGCACTCACGTGCATTCCATCAATTGCTCCTATACATCTCTACACATGAAAGTTTTCATTAATCTTAACAAGCACATATCAAATATAAAATTATTTTACTATTATACAAAGTTAGTTAAGTAAAGGAATGTTTTGTACCTCAAACCATGGCCAGTACTTGTTCACTTGAAGATGTTTGGGGAGGCCTATGACATTCTGATCAAGTTTAATTAAATGCAATGCGTAGTGGTGGACAGCCCACAACGCCTAACGAAAATGCCAGCACACGGTTTCTATTGAGCGCTAAAACTTGTCTGCAACACATCTAAAGCGGGTGTTGTGTCCAAGTGTGTACAATAACATGGCCATGGCCTGAGTGGCATTCACCCCACCAAGTCTGTTCCTCAAGTAACCATGTTGAGCCAACTCGTCCATTAAATGTAATAGTAATTCAGGTGTCATGCGAAACATCTCATAACACTTAGCTGGATTACCTTCTGTGACCTCATCCATATACGCCTTGCCAGTCAATGCACTTGTTCGCATTGATTGTTTATCATAATGCCGCTGCATGTACGGATACATCTCCCCGACTATAGGATTCACTAAATTAAACTTTGCTTCTTCTTCACATTCGGACTCCGAATTGGTCCAGTCATCATCATTATCTTCATAGTCATTGCTGGAACCAACGTTGTTGAAGTATGCATCATCGAAGTCATACTCTTGGAACGCCCACCACCAGTCATTTCTGAACGCCATAAGTGACCTACATATTAACACAAACAAACTATTCAGGTAGGTTATGTAAAGAGAGATATAAAAGAAAATATGTTATTTTTAACAGTCTACACCTTTACTTGTAATCCAACAAAGTGATGAGACCATCAACATAGGAAATAGAAACCTATCAAATAGTCCTACTAATAACATCAACCATAGATTATAATAAGACAATAAAAAATAATTAAAACAAGTAAATAGCATAATATAAACGTATAACATAAACACCTAAATCAACAATCACCATTATAAACGTATAAAAATCAACGAACCCAAAACCAAATCCGTAGCATAATACTATCCTCTAAGCACGCGCTCACACGCGTGCTTAGAGGCTCTTCTTTTTTTTTTAGGTAAAAGTTAATAATATGCATAAATTATAAATTATAATTTGAGATTAATATATTTTCCAATCACAAAAAAAAACCTAGGGGTGTGATGAGTGTTAAGCGTTTGTGGTGAAATAATTTTTTCATCACACCTCTAGGTTTTTTTTTGTGATTGAAAAATATATTAATCTCAAATTATAATTTATAATTTATGCATATTATTAACTTTTACCCAAAAAAATAAAAGAGCCTCTGAGCACACGCGTGAGCACGTGTTTAGAGGCTAGTTTAAATAGTTGTTTTGAAGAAGTGAGTTAGTGGAAGAGTATTCCTATTTTGTAGGCAATGCTTTAGTGCAACTTAGATATGTAATTTTACAGAACTATCCTTTAGTTTTGTCTCTACTTAAACATAGGGTGTAGGGGTATTTTAGAACAACAACAAAAATCCGGTCCAAACAGGTGCAGTCCCTTAAATAGTAGTATGGTTGTATATAATGGTCAATCACAGTAATATTGCAATAAAAAATAAAAAAATAAAAGCAATGACTAAGCTTTAACCTACAAATGCATAGAAAAAAGAAAAAAGAAAAAGAGGATAATCATAAGGAAATAAGAAATTGAAGAAGACCCAAAGTACAAATAATTAGACTGCCCTTAATTTCTTTATAAAAACAAAATAGAAAAGCACTTGACATACCTATAGAATCGAAACAATTAGAATTGAACTCTTGTTTTTGTAAGTAAAGTTTTTTTTCTTTTTTTCTTTTTTGGATTCTGAATTTAGAAAAAAATGATGATTAACAATACCACAATCAAACAAACCGTCATAAGTAACTGCTTACAGTAATAATTTATTCAATATATATTGCCTGAGATAGTGAATGTCGAGGTTGATGAATTTGTTTTTCTAATTCTCACTACAAAACACAAATAGAAATATAATCAAGAAGGTTCAAATAAGTTCAGATCTAAGATCTAAGGTGCGTTTGGATACAACTTATTTTGCTGAAAACTGAAAACATTGTAGCAAAATAATTTTTAAATGTGTGAAAAATTAATATTCAGTCCTTTTTTACTGTTCATAAGTCTAAAATCACTGTTCATGGACAATGAACAGTGACATAGGCACTGATCTTAAAAAAAAAAAAAAAAAAAAAAAAAAAAGAAAGGAGAAAACGCACAATTGCTAAAAACATAGACGCAGGACGTGGATCCAAACTCCACCCTAATGCTGAACATGTATAGAAGATCTGAATAAGAATGAGAAATTACAAAATACAAATGGAGACAGCGAAATCGGAATCAAACAGATAGTTTGAATTTATGGTGAAAATAAAGAGGAAGTACCTGATTTGGTTAAGGCCAGCTATAACAGATTTGTGATTATTGAGTTAAAAATGAGATTCACCTACACATGAAGGCACAAACACTGAATGAGAAAATGTTATTGTTAAAGTGCCATCCACTATATGTGGTTACTGGGTAGTCATCATATTTTATGTCAAACAGTGGTAAGACCTTCACACCTTGGGTTAAAAATTAAAATCGCAACATGGATTTTTATAACTGCTTTAGTTTTTTTAGAAGTTGTTATCCGAATGAACGTGGTTTTTTTTTTTTTTCAATGGTGGGAATGTTACAATACGTGGAGGAGAGGGAGAAGATGGAAGAAACTGACTGTTTGTTTGTTTGTTTTTTTTTTTTTTTTTTTTTTTTTTTTTTTTTTTAAGTTATCTAAAATTTAGGATTTTTTAAAATGATTTATTTTACATTTCTAACCCTCTTATTTGACCCTTTTTTTTAAATAGTTTTTTTTGAAGAAGTGGGTTAGTGGAAGAGTATTCCTATTTTGTAGGCAATGCTCTAGTGCAACTTAGATATGTAATTTTACAAAACTATCCTTTAGTTTTGTCTCTACTTAAACATAGGGTATAGGGGTATTTTAGAACCAAAAAAAAAAATCTGGTCCAAACAAGTGCAGCCCCTTAAATAGTAGTATAGACAACACAAACCATACAAACATCACAAGTTCGTAAATAACATAAACCTTCGTATTATCCATACAAAACAAAAACAAGTAAATAGAACAACCCGAATCCATAGTATGTAAAAACCAAATAGCTTAGACTTAATGCAATATTGTTCTCCCTACTGGCCAAATACAACTACATCTAAGTACTAAATAATAAGCACATAACTATGTCAATCCTCTTCCGGGTTTACAATGTCCTCAATCCAAGTCTTCCTCCTATGCTTCGGCATACATATAAACACTACCTTATTATCCTTTTGCTGCAAAACCTTCAACATCTTGACATAGGCCTTGTTACTCAGATCTTCATATGAATTCAGCAGCTCAATGCCTTGCCAAGTGAACAAGGATCACCCCTTACGCCAGATTGAGTGAATTGCTCAGATGAACCACTGGACTTGCTGAGTTTACCACTGAACCTATCCTTCATCATTGCGGTGTACTCCTTTAGGGCCACAATCATTTCACTTACCCCATCCGACTTCTTCGAGACCTTCTTATTACCCTTGCCACTTGTATCTTGCACAGGACGTTTTCCTGCCCGTTAGGTTACCTCCTCAACCTTAGCGTCCTCCGTAGTTTGCAGGAAACTCTCAAAGTTAGGGGTGTAACAGTCATCGTCTAGATGGGTGGGTGCACTTGCATTGGCATTGGCAAGCTCTTCCTCTAGGGCATGCTCCTTGTCACTATTCAGGGGAGGAGTATTTGAGGAGATATTCAGGTTCCCAGTCGCAATACTAGGGGCGAACAACTACTGCAGTGATGGGTAGTTTGGGCATCCCTGTTTCCTTAAGTTAGCTGCACCACGATTGCCTTGCAATGTCCTTGGAAACATTAGCACACTAAACGCAGTAGTTCATATATTACCAACTTGGAGGAAACTTGCATAAATAAATAAGGGCAATAACTGATATACCTAAAAAAAAGGCAACAGTTCATGTATTACCAACTTGGAGGCAAATTACATAAATAAATAATTGCTATTAGTTATATAAATAATAAACAACAGTAAACATACTACAATCACATTTTGCCATACCTCGTCAGGACAAGTCATTGTTTAGGTCTGCTCGTCCCACCCCAACCCTATGTGTCTTAGCAACTGGCTCCACTTGTGTTGCTTGAGTCGAAGCCTATTGTGCTTCTGTTGAACTTGCTTAGAGAGAAAGTTTTTCCCAGTCCTTTGGTTAAGTTCAGCTGTAATTGATGCCCACATAGGACCCTTGAACACACCGTTTGACATATTACCCTTAAGTTGTTCCTCCAACTTGATCTCAATAAAAATATGTTCTACATGGGGAGGCCACTTTTTCTCATCCGTCTCTTGTGATTCATGTGCCATCTATTTGAAATATCTCACATGGTAAGCTCATGACAAATAATAATTTTAAGAATTGTTTAATAGAACTATAGGATTCATGTGCCATGTAGGTTTAAAGGGTCCAAAAAATGAAAAATATTCCACAGTTAAATCAACACGGATAAGAAAAAGCATGCACGGAATGTAAGAAATAGTTATAATATATAAGAAACAGTGGTAATATATAAATCCTTCATCGAGGTTTGCCACATATACAATGTGACTAGATATACAAAAGATGGAAGATCAAAGCAATGAGTTAGTAAACTGAATAAGTGGTCACAAATACAACTAGGTTAGTGCATGGTTAAGTACATGGTGATCCATAAGAAAGTACACTACTGAACATAATGGGAACAAAATATGTCAGCAGTATATCAAAAGGGACATGCACTAAATTGCTTCGATTACACATTTGCCTCTTACTAAGGCAAGTCATCAGACAATCAGTTTAGAGAGGCCACGGGGGAAACGTTGAGCCAATGAGATCTGGTATAGACCCCCATTGCTCTACGATAACTCTGTCGAATATGCTTTCACCTCGTAATTACCCGCCTCACGGTAAAGGCCTTCCCCATGTGGGCATTAAGATTGTCTATGATCTCCTGCCACACCTGCGCATTGGCATGATAAGGACACAAATTCCCACAACAATAGTGTCCAAGTACGAAGTCACACAACAGATCTTCACAATTGGCATCCCATGTTATCAACTTTGTAGCCATCTTAAAGAACAACACACACATCTCATACACAATCATATCACAAGTACAATAAAAAGATATCCCAGTATTTTTAGAGGAACAAATATTGAGCATAAGATCCATATTAATATGTATATATTACTGCAATGAAATGTACTAAATCATTCTTATGAAATTCATAAATAGTATTAAAGATATAAGCAGATCAAGAAGACACAAATATTCAGCAAAACATTACACTTTTATAGAGTAGGTTTTTTTTTTTTTTTTTTTTTTTTGATAAGTACTTTATAGAGTAGTTTCTAAGTCCCATACAAACTCAACTAACAAAGACTTTTGACATTTTGTAGTCAGATACAAAAGCTATGCAATTAACATTCTTAAATATTGATTGCTGACTGGATGAACATTGTCATGCCAAGAACACAATGACAATAAAATCAAGCATGATTCACAAAGCCTATTCTCAAGACATATTCCAACCTGTTACTAAATAAAAAAGGACAAATTCCATTGCAGGTCATAGCAGGACAATAGACTACAAACCATACAACACTAAAATGGAAACAATCTTGGTCTGAAATTGGTAGATTACCCAATTTAGGCCATCCTGTCTAATTATTAAAAGAGAAATTAGAGAGTTCCATTCACATGTAGCACAGAACCAAAAGCAAGTTGAAGCAATTGCCAAGGGCAGACACTTTAAAGGAAGAATCTAGCGAGGAGCATTACTTGTCTAACCTACATAGACAACTACTAATGAAGTGGGGAACCATAGAAATGCCTACATAATGATGAAACCATGCTCAACCACTTAACTACAACCCAAAATGTAGGTGGACTCAATCACAGTATCCAATTATCCAGTTAAGGTGAAATAGTGAAAACAATATTGAAGAGTCATTGAATGTCAATTAGCCACTAACACTTATATTGCTATTGTTGCTACTGATGCACCCAATATTAATACTTGAATTGTTTGTTTTGTTTTGTTTCTTTTTTGTTTTCTTTTTTTTTTTCTTTTTCTTTTTTTTTTTTTGACTTTGATGTGAATACTTGTATTGTTATTGCTTGTACTGATGTAATAAATAAATTCTCATGCATTGGAAATATGCATATCGCTTTCACAGACATTCTGTGAAACATGTAAGATGCATATAACTGATGCAATAAATAATTATTGCAACTCCTAAGGACAGTTGTAAATTGTAATTGAGTTTCCAAACTTTCCATTATCTATCCTCTATAACACAAAGGACATTAGCTAGCCTTCTTTTTGGGAAGAAAGAAAACAATTAGTACAGAAGAATAGAAGCTAATCACCATTCAAGATCATATAAGAAACTGGACAACCTATGACTTGAGGCAACAAAGAGTAGATACTAACTAAACTACGAGAAACAAAAATACAATGATTCTCACTATGATAATGTATTTATAATGCTACTTGGAATACCTTAAGACTCACAATGGTGGAAATATAATATATAAAACTTCCATTAAAATGATACATAGATGCAACTTGATGAGGCTTGAGGGCACTCAAACAAAATCTGAATTAACAAAAAAGAGTGTGCCAGCAAAAAAATAAAACGATACTTAAAATATGCCAAACTGATGAAAGCATTAAAGATTGTGTCAAACAATATGACAAATTGTAAACTTTATATGCAAAAAAAAGGAAAGAGCTTTTCATACCACCTAAACACCAAAAAAGATTTTACTCAATTGAGATATATCAAATTGAACTAAGTGGAGTAGAGGCAGGTTTCAATTATTTCAGAAAAGTCAAAGCATTTATCACACATTTCTTACACTGTGAAGACCCTAGTTTCGTAAATTATTTTAAAAAATAAAAAAAAATTAAAATTAAAAAAAAAAAAAAAAACCCATAATAACCACGGGAATCCAATAGATCAAATCATATGCTTACCGAAACATCAAACAAAGAAAAAAAAAAAGAAAAAACAAAAACATAGAAGCACAAGTTCACCACGGGTTAAAAACCTATAACCATGGGTTTCAATAGATCAAATCAGATGCTTACCCAAGCATTAAACAAAGAAAAAAAACCATAGAAGCAAACTTCTCATCACCAATCCTTGATTCGATGTAAAAGATGTGAAATAACTTGCTATTACCAACAAATCAGATGTATAAACAACTTAAATGTAAAGAATACGTTCGGATTTTTGTGGAAAAAGCTGAGAAAGAGGTCGGTGGTTGGCACATGAAGCACTACATTACCGTGACACGGCAGCGCGAGTTGGCTAAGCTCAGATCGGTGAAATAGTGCGTGAGGAGGTGAGGGCAGTGAGAGCTTCTTTTAGCTTATGGTGGTATTGGAATGGAGATGAGAGAAGTTTGAGATGAGAGAACTCTACTTTACTGAAGAGAGAAGTCTGAGATGAAAGAGCTGATGAGAGTTGTTGAAGAGAGCATCAAAAGGCGCGCCTCACGTGTATTGCAGTTGTGAGACCGGTATGTAGTGTTATTTACGAAAATGCCATTGAAAACAGAGTTATGGAAACTGAAACTCATCATTCAAAATTAGAGAATTGAGTAATGGAAACAAAGTTATTGAAATCCAAACAAGCTTTTAAGTCATGGGTCCCACCATTTTTTAATTATGAGTTATGAAAATAGAGTTATGAGTTATGGAAACTGAAAACCCAAACAACCCCTTAATCATCTAGTGTACAGAATTTTTTTGGAGCACTCTTGATTGGAGAGCTGATGAGGCAGCACCAAAGTAAATGAAAGTTAAATGTTGAGCTCAACATAGCTCCTTTCCAATTCCATATCCATATGATGAATATGCTGAAGTTCAAAACCATTAAACCGTTTTGCCTCCTTTGTCATTGTTTTAGTTGCTGCTGAAATTGTAGAGTAGAAGTCGATTGAATAGGTTCAAAGAATAACACAAACACAGGCTTTATTGTCATCACTGTCATTATTAGTATCTTCTATTTCACTGTCAGGAGGGAAAAAAGAATGAAATGTAAGCAAATCACAAACACAATTGCATAATGAGCATAAAATGAATATGTTTGCCTCAGTTAGCAATAGCTAGTGTGCAATGTGCTATTGAAAGTCCATCTGATTGAATTAATTTAAAATATATGCATATTTGAAAGTCCATCTGATTGCATTAATTTAAAATATATGCATATTCTTTTAAACTAAACACACAAACACATATAAGTAAGCACACGT
>JAYJMT010000193.1:25000-42832 GCA_036321655.1 Quercus alba
AATTAGATTGGGTAAATTTTGACGGATTAGCGAATTCGCTGCTCGGTACAGAATGTTAAGAGACCTCTACTTCATAGACAGTAGGAGTAGTCCCACAATAATGATTATATCCAGTGAATCTGAAAATAACAGCTAGGCAACCAACCGTATCTTCCAATAATCCATAGCCACCACAAATTTCAACAAAAACTCATACTACTACAGTACTAGTTGGTATTAATCAACTTCATCCAAAACCACTCCAAAGTTCATTAAAAAAAAAAAAAAAAACACAATGCTTCTGCGTGGCATAATCTCCAGTCCTCTCCCCTCCTCTCTCCGCCTCAAAACCCACAAAAACCTCACCGTCTCCACTCAAATCAAAACCCAACCCACCAGCAACAACTACTCCATCTCCGACCAAGCCCTTGAGTCCCGAGGTTTCATCCTCCGCCGCACCATCGATGAGCTCAACCTGGACCACCTAAACTCAGTGTTCGTAGCTGTTGGGTTTCCCAAGCGGGACCCACAGAAGATAAGGGTAGCTCTTGAGAACACAGACTCCCTTCTGTGGGTCGAGTACACGAAGACGAGTAAGCCAGTGGCGTTCGCTCGAGCGACGGGTGACGGTGTGTTCAACGCCATCATATGGGATGTGGTGGTGGACCCTTCTTTCCAAGGGATTGGTTTGGGAAAGGCTGTGATGGAGAGACTAATACACCAGCTGTTACTCAAAGGGATTTGTAACATTGCTTTGTATTCGGAGCCCCGGGTTCTCGGCTTCTATAGGCCTCTCGGGTTTGTGGCCGATCCGGATGGGATCCGGGGAATGGTCTACTCTACCAGAAAACAGAAACAGAAGAAATAACATTTTAAGTAGGGACTAGGCTTTTTTTTTTCTTTTTTTTTTGGTCCACTCTCTCTGTATTTAATGGAAAAAATTATGGAGGATTACCTTCTATTTTATGAGTAAATCCGACAAGAGGTTTGTATCAATTGGCTTGCATTACTTCCACATTAACAACAACTAGTCGTTACTCGCTTGAATTCACACAAAACTTTAGATCAAATATTAACATGATTAGGTTTAAATATTTGTTTAATTTTCCCGAAACCTCTAAAATGACAAAAAAATTCTGAAACCACTATAATGATCAAAATACCTTTAAAACCTAAAAAATGACCAAAATAACTATAAAACCTCTAAAATGACAAAAATAATCCTGAAACCACTTTAATAACAAAAATACACCTGAAATTACTCGAATGACCAGAAATACCCCCACTCCCCCACCCGAAACCATTAAAATGAACAAAATGCCCCAAAATACCTTGAAACTTTTAAACGGGCCTAAAATACTCGAAACCTTCAAAATAACCAAAATTTTCGGGTTATATTGTGTCATTAAGTGGTTCAGGGGTATTGTGGTTATTTTTGAGGTTTTGGTATATTTTTTGACCAATTTAGATAATTACACTTTACCCATCTGTGGTTTGCCTCTAATATGATTTGTCTACCCATGGTTTTAATTTTAACACTTTACCCATCTGTAATTTCCTCCATTACTGATCTGTAATCCACCTCTCCTTTAGCCGTTACTCTAACACATAATATGTCAAAAACAAAAACCCAAACAGATCAAAACACTCCTCACATGAAGAACATACACAAACATGAAGAACATACACCCATAAAACTAATACAAATCAAATCAAGCAATACCACCAAAGTATAATCCACAGATCTATCAAAATACAACCCCAAAACCCAACTCAAAATGCAAACATCAACACACCCACACACATTCAAACCCACGGATCCATCAATAACCATGCCTCAAATCCCCTTTTTCAAACCCCAACAACCAACAAGAAAGCACCATGAAAAACCTAGCCATGAAACACCATGAAAAACCCAGCTATGAAAATGAAAACCTAACCAACCCTTTAAACCCAAATTGAACCATGACAGGTCAGGAAATAAAAAACAACAATCCAAGCACACAAATCGATCTCCAGCCTTAGTAGCACCAATATCAGTTCTACTCGAATCAGAATCTGATATGACAAGCGAAAGCAAGGCGAGACAATGAAGTGCTACGAAGCGGCCAATGAGACAGAGGAGGAGCTCAAGAAAGGAATCGAAGACTTGAAGGTCAAAGTTGCTTTCCTCAGAATCTGGTTTAAGCCAATTTTGGCAAGGGTCAAAACAAGTGAGAGAAGTAGAGTCTTAGAGTGAGAGTGAGGGAAGGAGCTAGATTTTTTTAGATGTGTTTTAAAGTTGTGTGGAATTATAATTGTTTTAGATCTATATCAAGATTTTGTGGGTTTTCAATTTTTTGTTTTTTGAAACCAAATGTTTTGATCCATATCATTAATTTTAGGATACGTATCTTGAACTGTGATAAAATTTTTGTAATTTCCTGTCTCTAGTAAAAATTTTCCAAACCCAGCATGGAAAATGTTCAATCGCTTCCTCATTTCCCTGAAAAATATTTGGTCTAGAAGAAGAGTGATGAACTATAACAATTTATTGTTTCGCCGCTTGCTCTTTTTCAGTGCAAAAATTCGGCACTCGGTCAATAAGTCATTGAGCTCATAAAGCCATTTCATGGTGCCGTTGACATTGACCGAGCATACACTTGCCAGAGTTTTCTTCTCCATTTTCATTTGGATACTGAGAAAAAAATGGTGGAAAGAAATTTCTATCTAAGTTCTTTTCTTTATTTCTGTGCTTGTTTCCATGTGCTTGGCTTCATTTGGATTTTTTTTTTGATTTTTCATTTTTTAGTATTTATTTGGAAAGAAAATCTTGATTTTCTTGGGAAAACTTTGAATACCCAGAAAATAGATCAAAACAAAAATCCTAGATGCTACAATGCAGTTTAAGGTGTTGTAGTCTGCTTTGGTTTTTTAGATTTACTGCCTTGATCTAGGATCTTAGTTTGGTGAGCAAATTGGATGGGAGTGAGTATTGGGAGTGAGGAGTGTTTTGATCTATTTGGGTTTTTTTTTTTTTTTTTTTTGACATATTATGTGTTAAAGTAACGGTCGAAGGAGAGGTGAGTTACGGATCACTAACGGAGGGAATCACAAGTGGGTAAAGTATCAAAATTGAAACCAATAGGCAAGTCAAATTAGAGGCAAATCACAGGTGGGTAATGTGTAATTATCCATTTTAAATATTTTAATATATTTTAGTTATTTTAAAGATTTCAAGGGAATACTGGTCATTTTAGAGGTTTGGGTATTTTATTTTTTTTAGCCATTTTTTAGGTTTTTGGGTGTTTTGTCATGTTTAGAGGTTTTTGGGCATTTTTAGTCATTTGGGGTTTCAGGGGTATTTTGTTCATTATTTAGATTTGGGGGTATTTTGGTCGATTTCAAGTTTTTTTTGGTCATTCTAGAGGATTTTAAAGCATTTTGGTCATTTTAGTGATGTCGAGGTGTATTTTTTAATCATTTTAGATGTTTAGGGCATTTGGGTTATTTACGAGGTATCGAGATTTGATTGCTCATTCAAGCCATTTCAGGGTTGTTTTGGTCATTTTAGAGGTTTTTGGGTTATTTTAGTCATTTTAGAGATTTTTAGGCTATTTTGGTCAATTAACAGAGGGTTTTATTTTTGTTGGATGTTTTGTGGTTTTAGGGGTATTTTGGTAATTTTGGGGGTATATTGGCCATTCTAGTGATTTCAAGGGTATTTTTGTCAAAATTTCCCACACATAAAAATTAAAAAAAAAAAAAAAAAATTACTTGTAAGAATTACCAAAATATCACAAAATCCTTTAAATACCCCAAAACATCTAAAATGACCAAAATACCCTTAGAACTGCCAAAATGACTAAAATGCACCACAAATGTCCAAAATATCCCAAAAACCTAAAAAGTAACCAAAATGCCCCCACATCCCCAAAACTAGCAAAACGACCACAACCCCCCCCCCCCCCCCCCCAAAAAAAACTTTTAAAATATCCAAAATACCATTGAAATAAAAAAAAAATGGAAAATACCCTCAAAACCTCTGAAAACGACCAAAACGCCGCTAAACCTTAGCTGAAATAAACTCAAAATCTCTCAAATGAACAAAATACCCTTGAAACCTTAAAAATGGCCAAAACACCCTTAAATCCTTTAAAATGATGAAAATACCCCTAAAACAAATTAAATTACTAAAATATCCCTGAAACCTCTTAAACGACCAAGATACCATGAAACCTATAAAATGACCAAAATTCCCCAAAACATCTAAAATGAGCAAAAATATTTGATACCTCTAAAATGACCCCAAAAAAAAAAAAAAAAACCTAAAACCTAAAAAATGACCCCAAAAAAAAAAAAAAAAATTCTCAAAACCTTTAAAATGACCAAAATACTTTCGAAACCACTAAAATGACCAAAATACTCCAAAATCTCTAAAATGACGAAAAATACTCTAAAAACCACTAGAATGACCAAAATACCTTTGAAACCTTAGAAATGACCAAAATACCTCAAAAACCTCTAAAATGACGAAAATAATCCTGAAACCACTATAATAACAAAAATACCCCTGAAATCACTAAAATGACCAAAATTACCCCCCCCCAACCCGAATCCATTAAAACGAACAAAATGCCCAAAAATACCTTGAAACTTTTAAACAGGCCTAAAATACTTGAAACCTTCAAAATAACCAAAATTTTCGGGTTATTTTGTGTCAGTAAGTGGTTTCAGGGGTATTGTGGTCATTTTTGAGGTTTTAGTATATTTTTTTGACAATTTTAGAGGTTAAAGAGTATTTTGGTCGTTTTAAATATTTTAATATATATTACTCATTTTAGAAATTTCAAGGGAATACTGCTGATTTTAGAGGTTAGGGTAATTTGTTTTGCCATTTTTTTAGGTTTTTGGGTGTTTTGGCCTGTTTAAAGGTGCCGTGGACATTTTTGGTCATTTGAGGTTTTACGAGTATTTTTTTTCATTTTTTAGATTTTGGGGGTATTTTGGTATGTTTCAAGTTTTTTTGGTCATTCTAGAGGATTTTAGGGCATTTTGGTCATTTTAGTGATGTTGAGGTGTATTTTTTTTTTAATCATTTTAGATGTTTGGGTCATTTTGGTCATTTATGAGGTATCGAGATTTAACTGCTCATTCATGCCGTTTTAGGGTTGTTTTGGTCATTTTAGAGGTTTTGTGGTTATTTTAGTCATTTTAGAGATTTTTGGGCTATTTTGGTCAAGTAAGTGATTTGGGGGTTTTTTCTTTTTGGACGTTTTGTGGTTTTGGGGGTATTTTGGTAATTTTGGGGGTATGTTGGCCACTCTAGTGATTTCAAGGGTATTTTTGTCAAAATTTCCCACATTAAAATATATATATATATATATATATATATTTTACTCATGAGAATTACCAAAATATCAAAAAACCTTTAAATACCCCAAAACCTGTAAAATGACCAAAATACACTTAGAACTGCCAAAATGACTAAAATGCACCACAAATGTCTAAAATATCAGCTAGTAAATGACCAAAACGCCCCCAAAACCAGAAAACGACCATAGTAGCCCTCAAAACTTTTTAAAATGACCAAAATACCATTGAAACCTCAAAAATATGCAAAATACCCTCGAAACCTCTAAAAATGACCAAAATATCCCTAAACCTTAGCCAATATAAGCCCAAAATATCTCAAATGAACAAAATACCCTTGAAACCTTAAAAATGACCAAAAATACCCCAAAACTTGTAAAATGATAAAAATAGCCCAAAAATAAATTAAATTACTAAAATAACTATGAAACCTCTCAAACAACCAAAATACCATGAAACCTATAAAATGACCAAAATTCCCCAAAACATCTAAAATGAGCAAAAATACCTTGATACCTTTAAAATGACGAAAAATACCCTAAACCTAAAAAATGACAAAAAACAAATATCTCGAAACCTCTAAAATGACCAAAATACTTTTGAAACCACGATGATAGGGATCAATTAAAGTTAACCAGTCCTTGGGTGTCATCCATGACCAGACCACGTCCAAAGAAAGCAATCTAAGAATAACAGAATGAGTAAACAGTTCTCGTTTCTTAACAAGATGATTCCGTCTGTCCTCCATGGACAACTAGATACATGGACGACTAGATACATAGACGACTGAATTATACTTAACAAATCCTACGAAGAATTTTTCAAAAGTTCCACATAATTAGACCATGACGTATTGCTCTTAATACGTGGAAGGGACTCCTCAGACTTCGCTCCACATACCCTATTTTCTCCATTAACCGCCCACATCATCCATGATGATAGTGGATCCAAACAAGTAAACCCACTTCTAACTCTCTATAAAAGGAGCAAACTCCATCCATCTGAGGTAAGTTCTAACCATTCACTATTTTCCATCGTTGTGTCTTAGAGAGAAAATTGACTTAACCGTTGGAGGGTCCTTAGCCGGCTCACACTAGTCACCTTTGATAGTTCTTTCTTTCTTTTCAAGACCAAAAGCCATTACCATAGTCCGAAGCATTCCAGCCTACTGATTTTTATGCATCATCAATTGGCGTCGTTTATGGGAAAGAATAGTTAGTTAAATTTCTAAGTGTTAACTTCTTATCTTTCCAAGACAAAAAAGGTGGCATGGTTTGATCTAGGTTGATGCCCACTAGTCCAAGACACCAGGAGAGTGGAAATGCCTCCAGTCACCCAAACCGTGCACTAGCACCACCGATGACCATCCAACAATAGTTGCAATCCATGGTAGCAATGATGGTAGAACTGACACAACAAAACCAAGAGTTAACTAAAGAAGTTGATAGACAACGTCAACAGTGACGTGGTGAAGAACGAGGCCAAAATTCAGAAAATGAAAGGGCGGGGAATAATGCTAAAGGAGACTAGTCCAGAGGTACCATATTTGGAAAGGGAGATGGACCGGATGAAAAGAGCCATGGAAAAGATGAAGGATTCCATAAGGAGAGCAAACCATGTGCATGATCTCGTCTACAGGATTGATTCCCCCTTTATTGCATCCATCACAAGTCATCCCTTACCTTCCAAGTTCAAGATGCCTACCCTGGACTCGTATGATGGGACGCGTAATCCTTACGATCACATTGCCACTTTCAAAACAAACATACATCTCCAAGGTGTTTCAAATGAAATCATGTGCAGAGCCTTTCCTACCACGTTGAAAGGCCCAACTAGAGTATTGTTTAGTAATTTACCACCAAACACCATAACCTCATTCCAAGAGTTAAGTAAGTTGTTCATCGACAACTTTGTAGGGGTACAAAGGTAGAAACGTTCCTTGTCCAGCATGTTAAACATAGAACAAGGAGAAAACAAAAGTCTATGCACCTTTATTAGCCGTTTTAACAGAGAAGCCCTATTGGTGGATGAAATGGATGACAAGATCCTTTTAATAGCTTTCTACAATGGAGTTAGTTCAAATTTGTTCATCCATAAGCTATATGACTAGGAGCCACAGACGATGGCTTATTTGGTACATTCAACCCAAAGTTTCATGAATGCAGAAGATGCAATTATTGCTTTGAAGAAGAAGAAGAAAGGTGAACGACTGGAAAATGGCTATATACACCATCCAAAGCAAGGTCCTCGTCCAAAGAAATCCAAAATAGGGGAGAAAAGGGATCATGACGGCAAAAAAGCAGGGTCATCCTCAGGACGATACTCCAACTACACTCCCTTAAATACTACGCTTGATCAAGTGTTGATGCAGATCAAAGATGATCCATCATTGAAATGGCCTGAGAGGATGAAAGGAGATCCTAGCAAGAGGAATAAAAGCAAGTACCGTTGTTTTCACCGCGACCATGGACATGATATAGATGAATACAATGACTTGAAGTAGCAGATTAAAGCTCTTATTAAGCAAGGAAAGTTAAAAAAATTTCTTGGGCGAGACCATAAGGACGAGAGACAGCCAATGAAGGGTAAAGTAGAAGAGCCAGAACGTCAACAGCTTGGAGAAATAATGATCATTGTAGGAGGTACATCAACAAAAAGTTCATCCAAAGCCAAGAAGACCTCCCTACGAGAGGTTCAAAATGTGCAAATATCTGGATGACCACCAAGGATGATTAAAGAAGATGAGCCGACCATTATTTTCACGAATGAAGATGCGAGACGACTGCACCATCCTCATGATAATGCGATTGTCATTACTTTGGCAATTAAAAATTATACAACTATAAGGGTGTTAATAGACAATGGGAGTTCAGCATACATCCTCTATTATCCAACCTTCCAGCCAATGAGGATTAACAAGGAGTTACTTCATCCAATGAATATGCCATTGATTGGATTTGGAGGAATGAAGGTTTTACCAGTAGACACCATCTCTCTTCCAGTCATAGTCGGCTCTTATCCACGACAAATCAATAAGGAAGTCAATTTCCTTGTTGTAGACTGTTCGTCCTCATACAATGTCGTTATTGGACGACTAACTTTGAACGGTTGGAGGGTTGCAACTTCCATCTACCACTTGTCTGTCAAGTTCCCAACAGAGTATGGCATTGGAGAGGTACAGGAAGATCAATTAGCTCCTAGAGAATGCTACTTAGCAATGTTGGCTATGGATGAGCAGATGCAGACAATGAACATTAAGGAGAGGAAAACGTTGGTTGAACTGATTGAAGTATTGGAAGATGTATCATTGGACGAGTCCAACCCGGAGAAGTTTACCAAGATTGAGAGGAGTATAGGGGAGAAGATGAAGCAAGACCTCATTGGATTCCTCAAAAAGAACACAGATGTTTTTTCTTGGAGTCATGAAGACATTCCTGGGATTGATTCAAGTGTGATTACTCATCATCTAAACATATCTCCATCCTACAAGCCCATCCGTTAGAAGAAGAGAGTGTTTGCCCCAGAACAAGATAATGCCATCAAAGAAGAAGTTTGTAAGTTAGTCACCACTAAATTCCTCTATGAAGTTTACTACCCTAATTGGCTAGCTAATGTAATAATGGTCAAAAAGGCTAATGGCAAATGGAGGATGTGCATGGATTTCACAAATTTAAACAAAGCATGCCCTAAGGACAGCTATCCTCTTCCATGCATTGATTAGTTGGTGGATTCAACAACTGGACATCAGCTATTAAGTTTCATGGATGCATTCTTAGGGTACAACCAGATCAAGATAGACGAGGCAGACCAAGAGAAAACATCCTTCATCACAAGCCAAGGTTTGTTTTGTAATAAAATGATGCCATTTGGTTAAAAAAAATGCAGGAGCTACCTACCAAAGGCTAGTCAACCATATGTTTCGTCCATAAATTAGGAAAAACATTGAAGTGTACGTGGACGACATGTTGGTTAAAAGCACAAGGGAGACACAGCATCTGGATGATCTTTAAGAAACCTTTGATACACTTAGGTGATACAAGATGAAGCTGAATCCAAGCAAATGTGTCTTTGGAGTTACATCAAGGAAATTCTTTGGTTTTATGGTTTCACAAAGAGGGATTGAAGCAAACCTTGATAAAATCCAAGCAATTCTAAACATGGAGCCCCCAAAGAATATCAAGGATGTCCAGAGCCTTACTGGACAAGTAGCTGCCCTTAACAAGTTTTTTTCAAAAGCTACTGACAAGTGTTTGAAGACTTGAAGGCTTATCTTGCTTTAGCTCTACTGCTGAGCCTATCTCAACCAGGAGAAGAGTTGTATCTCTACCTAGTAGTGTCCCCTCATGCTGTAAGTTCAGCCTTAATCAAAGAAAAGGGAAAGGTACAAAAGCCCGTCTATTAACCACCAAAGTTTTAAAGGAAGCTGAAGGACAATATCCACCCATGGAAAAGCTTGCATTTTCATTAGTGACAATAGCAAGGAAGCTCAGGCCTTATTTTCAAGCTTATGTAATCAACGTCCTGATAGATCACCACCTACTAAAAAAGGCCATGCACAAGTTAGAGGCTGTTGGACGACTAATCCAGTGGGCAGTAGAACTTAGTGAGTTTGATGTGCGATATAGACCAAGAGAAGCAATAAAAGCTCAAGTCCTGGTGGACTTCATTGCCGGATTCACTCCTACTAGTAGTCATTAAAATGAAGACAAGGGCGTAAAGCAGTGTATCGTCCATGTGGATGGCTCATCCACACAACATGCAGGAGGAATTGGAATAGTTTTACGCTCACCAGTAGGGGATCATCTAGAATATGTAGTCCGTCTACAGTTCCAAACAACCAATAATGAAGCTAAATATGAACCCTGCTTCAAGGCCTGAAGTTAGCTAAATCACTTGGAGTAGATTTAGTCCTCATTAAAGGAGACTCACAGTTAGTGATAGGCCAAGTAAATGGAACGTGTGAAGCTAAGGAAGAACGGATAAAGAAGTACTTGGGTAAAGTTAAGCATTGTATCAAGAACTTCACAAAAGCTCAATTTCAACAAATACCAAGGGAGGATAATATGGAAGCTAATGTCCTAGCCAAGACGGCATCTACAGATGAAATGATGAGTGATCAAGTCAAAATCCAATACATCTAAGTATTGACATTCCAAAAGTACATCAAATGGACGGAGTATCCAACTAGACCACTCCAATTGTGTCTTATCTTAAAGACGAACTCCTCCCAAAGGATAAGGAAGAAGTGAGGAATCTAAGAATGAGGGCAACAATGTTTGTCCTTATGGATGAGGTGCTGTATAAAAGGGGTTTCTTTCAGCCCTATCAGAAGTGTTTAAATCCAGACAAGTCTTTTTATGTCCTGAGAGACGTCCATGAAGGGGCTTATGGAAACCATTTAGGGGCCAGGTCCCTCGTCTATAAAATAGTCCGCGCAGGATATTATTGGCCGTCTATGCAAGTAGATGCTAAAGCTTATATTAAAGCATGCGATAAGTGTCAAAGATACAACAATATACCTAGGCAACCATCAGTGTATCTTACTCCAATGGTGGCCCCTTGGCCCTTTGCCTAGTGGGGACTTGACATCCTTGGTCCCTTCCCCATAGGGACAAGACAAATGAGGTTCTTGGTAGTAGGGATTGATTACTTTACCAAATGGGTGGAAGCAGAGCCCCTGGCAAGAATCACTGAACGAAATGTCAAAAATTTCATCTAGAAGAACATAATTTTTCGCTTCAAAATTCCTAGGGTGCTTGTCTCAGACAACAGACGCCAATTTGACAATACACCCTTCAGAGAGTTTTGTGAGTAATTGGGGATTAGGAATCATTATTCCTCACCCTCCCATCCACAGGCTAATGGACAAGCTAAAATTGCAAACAAATCATTGCTAAAGAACATCAAGTCCCGGCTTGAGGGGGCAAAAGGGATATGACTAGACGAATTACCCAGTGCCTTTTAGGCATACAGGACGACAATAAGGACTCCAACTAGAGAGACTCCTTTTAAGTTGGCATATGGAAGTGAAGCGGTCATACCTGTGGAGGTCGGTCTAACTAACTACAAGGTGGCCCATTATAACAATGAGGAGAATGAGAAACAGCTTCATCTAAACCTTGATCTTATTGACAAGGTAAGGATGGATGCGGAACAAAGGGTGGCACGTTACAAGAATCTGATGACTAAGCACCATGACACATTGGTAAGACCAAGACAATTCAACATTAGAGATCTCGTCCTGAAAACGGTGTCCCAACCTGGTATGACCAAGACAATTCAACATTAGAGATCTCGTCCTGAAAATGGCGTCCTAGCTACAAAGGACCCCGCTCATGGAAAGTTAAGGCCTAACTGGGAAGGACCATACATAGTCATTAATTCGAAAAGACGAGGTTCATACTACTTGGAAGCCTTGGATGGACGAAAGTTGGAGCACCCATGGAATGTGGAGCACTTAAGGAAGTACTACCAGTAAAGAAGACTCATTAGGAAGGTTAGCATGGACAAGATTAAAGATTACTAGTAATCTCTAGTAGTTTACCTATGTTATCTTTTTAGCATTTATGTTTTTCAGTAGTGTCTTATGTTTTATAGCATTTGAATTCCCTAAAAAGCACTAGCTACCAACATGTGCTATGGACAATGTCATGAACAAAGTCCTTGTATATAAAGTAATTTGAATTTTCTAAAAAAGGACTAAGTACTAGCACGGACGACGTCTTTGGACTGCTACGTACTAGGTTCTCTAATGTTTATGGACAATGTTACGTATAGTTATTGTATATAAAGTAGCTTGAATTCTTTAATTTGATTATGAAATTAACGTCCATATTAAATTAAAGACGTTTAAAATATCTGGACGTGGAGATGTATCGTTATGAGCCATCCTTAGATGAGGAAAAGGCAAATTGCCATAAAACCTAAGGCAATAATGATAAGTGCGAAGGGAAGGAATAAACACCTCTCATTACACCCGTCCAAAATATAAGGATGAAGAAAAGCATGCATGCGACACTTTTTATGGACAACACGTCCAACCTATTGGATAATCCAAGATATGGATACAAAGAATAGCCAAATAAAATTCCAAAAATAAGTCTAAGGATGAGGAAAAGTGTTCACAGACGTAAAAGTAAAGTCCTAACAATGGACGAAGAACACTTGGAATTGAAATTGGCAACAAAGATAAGACAAAGTAATTAAAATATGGACAAAATCATGTTCATAAATAAAAAGGGTAGACAACCATCTTCCAAAAACCCTTTAATGTTTCAAGCCTAAAGAGGCAATTGTATAAATATTTGTCCTAAAATATGGACGTATTAGTGTACTTACAGAAATTTAAAGTGGTCCAAAACAATAGACCTTTTCTTAAAAAAAAAGGAAGTAGATATGGCAATAACAAATTTCTTTTCATAAACCACTAGGGAATACTCTCCAGGCTTTGGGTTGTCATTAGCAAGCTGGGGTAGAAGAATCGTCTTCAACATTAATGTCTTCAGGGCTTATCTGGAGAAGAGAGCTTTCAGCAGCAATGCAGAGCTTACTAGGATTAAAGTCTATCTCAAGGAAAAGCTCAAGTACGACCATACGAAAATCTTCAAACCTCATAGCATAGTTCCTATCCAAGAGGTTAGTGTACTCGCTGGACACCGTGAACTCTTTAATAGCTGACCCTTTGACCTCTCCAAGAAGAATGCAGAGCTTGTCACTTCTTTTTTGCAGATGATCACGACGAGTGTCCTTCTTGACAACATTTGCTTTAAGCTCTTCGATAAGGTTCTTTAACTCCTTCACCTCGTCCTTAATCTTGGTCCTCACTTTAGCCTGACAACTGGACTTTGTCTGCATTTCACGAACCTTTGCCTCCAGTCTAACCCTTTCGTGGTCTAACTCTTAAGCTTGTCTGGACATTACCATAAACTTTGACATTACCTGTATAAAAAGAATTGGGTGTGAGATAAATTGATGAGTATATCAAATTATGGATGATTCAAGACGAAGAAAAATGCCTTGAAGAGATCATGAACTATAGAACGTTCGAATTCCTTCACAAACATGTATAGCATATAGCGACATCCTTATCAGACATAACTTGTTGGAACTTTTCCTAGGCAAGGCCTTCATTCTCAAGAAGGGTCATAGGAGTACTACTAGGAGGTTTGGATAGAGTGGTTTCAGGAGGATTGGCGAGTCCAAGTCTAGGATCTGTATAGACAACTGTTTAGTAGGAATAGGAGGGACAACAAAGCCGAGCTTAACAACCCAAGATTTGGATGACCTATGCTTCGCATTTTTATGGCCTCGGTGACTTAGAAGATTCCCCATGTCTATCATCTTAGATAGAGTCTTCCTTTTGTCCCCTGCCGCTAGATGAGGCTAAGAATGAATTTCTTCCTGCATGGTTCCTCATCAATTAAACCCTTCCCCTTATTTTCTTTCATGGTTGCCATTCCTACAAAGAAGAAAAATGTTAGGGTTTTGGATGACATAAATAATAAAGGCAAAGTAAGAAACTTACATTTGCGTGTAGTAAGCTTGTGAGCTAACGCTTCCTCAGTTGGTGTAGACCCTAAATTCCAAGTGGCAAGACGACGTAAGGTAACCAAAGAATGGAAACCTCTGTCAGCAAACAAACGAGCTTGTGCCCGCGTCGAGTATGAACGGAATTCGGGAGTAAAATTTTTTTTTCTCTTTCTCGGCCTATCTCATCCCGTTTTGGCTAAAAATAATGTCGGAAAGAGGTTTTTTAATTTTATCAATTTTTTTGCTATTTTTTTTGGAATTTTCTTGCCCGGGTCGAGTATGAACGATTCGGGAGTAAAATTTTTTTCTCTCTTTCTCTCAGCCCATCTCATCCCGTTTTGGCTAAAAATAATATCAGAAAGAGTTTTTTTTAATTTTTTTCAATTTTTTTGCTATTTTTTTCGGAATTTTCTTGCCTGGGTCGAGTATGAACGGAATTCAGAAGTAAAATATTTTTTCTCTCTTTCTCGGCCTATGTCATCCTTTTTTGGCTAAAAATAATATCGGACAGAGGTTTTTTAATTTTTCAATTTTTTGGCTATTTTCTTTTCGGAATTTTCTTGCCTAGGTCGAGTATGAACGAAATTCGGGAGTAAAACCTTTTTCTCTCTTTCTCAGCCTATCTCATCCCGTTTTGGCTAAAAAATACTATCGGAAAGAGGTTTTTTTAATTTTTTCAATTTTGTTGCTATTTTTTGGAATTTTCTTGCCTGGGTCGAGTATGAACGGAATTCGGAACTAAAATTTTTTTTCTCTCTTTCCTCGGCCTATCTCATCCCGTTTTGGCTAAAATTAATATTGGAAAGAGGTTTTTTAATTTTTTCAATTTTTTTGCTATAATTTTTCGCAATTTTCTTGCCCTAGTTGAGCATGAACGGAATTCGGGACAAAAAATTTTTTCTCACTTTCTCGGCCTATCTCATCTCGTTTTGGCTAAAAATAATGCTGGAAACAGGATTTTTAATTTTTTGAATTTTTTTGCAATTTTTTTCGAAAATTTCTTGCCTGAGTTGAGTATGAACGGATTTCGGAACTAAAATTTTTTTCTCTCTTTTTCGGCCTATCTCAACTCGTTTTGGCTAAAAAAAAATGCCGGAAAGTGGTTTTTTAATTTTTTGTTTTTTTTTTTTTCTATTTTTTTCGGAATTTTCTTGCCCGGGTCTAGTATGAAGGAAATTCGGGAGTAAAATTTTTTTCTCTCTTTCTCGGCCGATCTCATCCCATTTTGGCTAAAAATAATATCGGAAAAAGGTTTTTTAATTTTTTCAATTTTTTTGCTATTTTTTTCAGAATTTTCTTGCCCGGGTCGAGTATGAACGGAATTCGGGAGTAAAATTTTTTTCCCTCTTTCTCAGCCTATCTCATCCCGTTTTGGCTAAAATTAATATCGGAAAGAGGTTTTTGAATTTTTTCAATTTTTTTGCTATTTTTTTCGGAATTTTTTTCCTCGGGTCGAGTATGAACAGAATTCGGGAGTAAAATTTTTTTCTCTCTTTCTCGGCTTATCTCATCCGTTTTGGCTAAAAATAATGTCGGAAAGAGGTTTTTTAATTTTATCAATTTTTTTGCCATTTTTTTTTCGGAATTTTCTTGCCTGAGTCGAGTATGAACAGAATTCGGGAGTAAAATTTTTTTCTCTCTTTCTCAGCCCATCTCATCCCGTTTTGGCTAAAAAATAATATCAGAAAGAGGTTTTTTAGTATTTTTTCAATTTTTTTGCTATTTTTTTCGAAATTTTCTTGCTTGGGTCGAGTATGAACGGAATTCAGAAGTAAAATTTTTTCTCTCTTTCTCGGCCTATGTCATCCTTTTTTGGCTAAAAATAATATCGGAAAGAGGTTTTTTAATTTTTTCAATTTTGTTGCTATTTTTTTTGGAATTTCTTGCCTGGGTCGAGTATGAACGGAATTCGGAACTAAAATTTTTTTTTCTCTTTCTCGGCCTATGTCATCCTTTTTTGGCTAAAAATAATATCGGAAAGAGGTTTTTTAATTTTTCAATTTTTTGGCTATTTTTTTCGGAATTTTCTTGCCTGGGTCGAGTATGAACGAAATTCGGGAGTAAAACCTTTTTCGCTCTTTCTCAGCCTATCTCATCCCGTTTTGGGCTAAAAATAATATCGGAAAAAGGTTTTTTAATTTTTTCAATTTTTTTGCTATTTTTTTCGAAATTTTCTTGCCCGGGTCGAGTATGAACGGAATTCGGGAGTAAAATTTTTTTCCCCTCTTTCTCAACCTATTTCATCCCGTTTTGGCTAAAATTAATATCGGAAAGAGGTTTTTGAATTTTTTCAATTTTTTTGCTATTTTTTTCGGAATTTTCTTCCCCGGGTCGAGTATGAACGGAATTCGGGAGTAAAATTTTTTTCTCTCTTTCTCAGCCCATCTCATCCTGTTTTGGCTAAAAATAATATCAGAAAGAGGTTTTTTAGTTTTTTTTTTCAATTTTTTTGCTATTTTTTTTCGAAATTTTCTTGCCTGGGTCGAGTATGAACGGAATTCAGAAGCAAAATTTTTTTCTCTCTTTCTCGGACCTATGTCATCCTTTTTTGGCTAAAAATAATATCGGAAAGAGGTTTTTAATTTTTTTCAATTTTGTTGCTATTTTTTTGGAATTTTCTTGCCTGGGTCGAGTATGAACGGAATTCGGAATTAAAATTTTTTTCTCTTTCTTGGCCTATCTCATCCCGTTTTGGCTAAAAATTAATATCGGAAAGAGGTTTTTTAATTTTTTCAATTTTTTGCTATATTTTTCGGAATTTTCTTGCCCTAGGTCGAGTATGAACGGAATTCGGGACAAAAATTTTTTTCTCGCTTTCTCGGCCCTATCTCATACTCGTTTTGGCTAAAAATAATGCTGGAAAGAGGATTTTTAATTTTTTTAATTTTTTTGCAATTTTTTTCGAAATTTCTTGCCGAGTTGAGTATGAACGGAATTTCGGAACTAAAATTTTTTTTCCCTCTTTTTCGGCCTATCTCATCACGTTTTGGGCTAAAAAAAGATGCCAGAAAGTGGTTTTTTAATTTTTTCTTGTTTTTTTTTTCTATTTTTTTTCGGAATTTTCTTGCCCGGGTCTAGTCTGAAGGAAATTCGGGAGTAAAATTTTTCCCTCTTTCTCGGCCGATCTCCTCCCATTTTGGCTAAAAATAATATCGGAAAAAGGTTTTTTAATTTTTTCAATTTTTTTGCTATTTTTTTCGGAATTTTCTTGCCCGGGTCGAGTATGAACGGAATTCGGGAGTAAACATTTTTTTCCCTCTTTCTCAGCCTATCTCATCCAGTTTTGGCTAAAATTACTATCGGAAAGAGGTTTTTGAATTTTTTCAATTTTGTTGCTATTCTTTCCGGAATTTTCTTGCCCTGGGTCGAGTATGAACGGAATTCAGGGAGTAAAATTTTTTCTTGCTTCCTCGGCCTATCTCATCTTGTTTTGGCAAAAAAATAATGCTGGAAAGAGGTTTTTTAATTTTTTCAATTTTTTTGCCATTTTTTTGGAATTTTTCTTGCCTGAGTAGAGTATGAACGGAATTCGGAACTAAATTTTTTCTTCTCTCTTCTCTCGGCCAATCTCATCCCGTTTTGGCTTAAAATAATATCGGAAAGAGGTTTTCAATTTCTTTCAATTTTTTTGCTATTTTTTTCGGAATTTTCTTGCCCTGGTCGAGTATGAACGAATTTCAGGACTAAAAATTTTTTTCTCTCTTTCTTCGGCCTATCTCATCTCGTTTTGGCTAAAAAAAATGCCGGAAAGTGGTTTTTTAATTTTTTGTTTTTTTTTTCTATTCTTTTTCGGAATTTTTCTTGCCCAGGTCGAGTATGAACAAAATTCGGGAGTAAAATTTTTTCCTCTCTTTTCTCAGCCTATCTCATCCCATTTTGGCTAAAAATAATATCGGAAACAGGTTTTTCTTAATTTTTACAATTTTTTTGCTATTTTTTTCGAGAATTTTCTTGCCCGGGTCGAGTATGAAC